>OY740775.1:71742820-71928681 GCA_963513935.1 Aphrophora alni
GGTCCATATGTTGCTCCTATCTAAAATGGCGGCCGTTCAAATATTTAAAACAGCCATTTTATTTATATCATTCACAATTAGATGATACGGGATGAAAATCTATTAAAAACATTTTTGACAGTTGGTTGTAATCATAATTGTTATTATTTCATATTTAAAACAGTATGAATTCTTGTTACAGTGTGACAAAAGTTATATATTATTATGTAATTTTAATATTTAATTTTGCAAAGTGGATTTTCCCAGTTGTCCAACATATCAACAAATATAAAAGTAGATTTCGAGAAGTGTAGGTTTTAGTGGGCTTCCCACTGTAACAAAAAACTTAGTTTAAAGTTCTATTTAAAATACTAATACAAGTGGAATTAAATACTAGTCTCGGCACTTTTTTAGGAATTATCAGCTTTAACTTGCTCTAAACCATAATGGATTGGTATTTAATACAATCAACCATTCAAAGTTCTTTACACACCCTGTATTGGGAATCTGTATTTTTTCAAAATTCAATAATAGCAATTATGATTTCAACATTATATTTTTTTAATACATTTTGATCACTTATTTGTCATCTAATTGTGAATGAAAAAAAGTAAAAATGCCGTTTCAAATATTTAAACCGCCACCATTTTAGATAGGAACAAAATATCGACCTCTAGTCTGTACAGTTGTATTTTACTAAATAAGCTCTTTAACATGAGGGGTCACTCGATGGGGTTTCCATTTAAGATTATTGAGTTACACCCAAAACCCCCATTTTTGCGTGACAGGTTAAAATGTCTCGTTTGTCAAAAAGTAGTTTTTTTATCACCAAAAGGCACATATACAATATCTTTTTTTCTATCTTTTGGTTTTCAATATATTGAACCGTTCCAAGATTTTTGGTACAAACTGTATATATTTAAAGCAGAGTTGCTGATAAATTTTACCCAATAGAAGAGAAAATTAATTATTACACAATATACCAACTTTCATCCTCAGAGGCTCACTATAGTCAGTATCAGCGTGGACATCTCAAGGTACCCTAGCTGGATCATGTAGTCTTGGGATATATTATCCTTTCCTTTCGTCGTTCCTGTCAGGTCACTCTTGAGTATTTGTGGGCTATTGGTCTTTATTTTAAGTTCTTTTCAATCGTGTTTTTGATGACCGAGAGGTGTTTCGATTTTAAATATCAAAAAAAAAATTCGTAAAAGCACTCCCCCATTAGATTACATTGGAGAATCCTCTAATCTAACCAATTTTTCAATTTCATACACAAAAAATGTATATATACCCATTACTTAAACATAGTAGAACATAAAAAAGTTTTGAAATATTTAGTTTAATACCAATAGAAAAGATTCATAATTTTAAAACTTTGGAATATAAAAAATTTAATTTATAAAATGTGAATTAACCATTCAACTAGTTTTAAAATATAATATATCTTTTGTCCAAAAACCTAAATATATATATTTTTTTTTATATCAGCTGTTATTAAAACGTTTTATTGTTTCAAACAAACAATACAATAACCTAGTTCTTAGTACTGTATAATACTTAAATCGACATTTTTGGAACGATTGTCACCGTAACCATGCTTTGGTCTTAGAGGCTACATTTTAGGAATATTTGATAAAAAAACTAATTTTTAATTTTAGTCGTATGAGAGTTTAAAAAAATTAAATAAATGTTGTAGATAAAAGTAGAAATATCACGTACACACATTTGAATTATAAAGCAGAATACAGATGTTTCAAAAACCATTTTATCACCTAAGGAGACAACAAAAATAAACATTTCTGAAAAACCAAAACATTGTTTTTTTAACCCCTCACATAGCTACGTACTCGTGAAAAATTAAAAATACACGAATTACATGAACTCTTTTTTGAAAACGTGAAAAGGTAATGATCCTAATTTTTCTAAACCTACACCGACCGAGTTCACATCTTGTTTAAAAGGCGGTTTATTTATAGACATTTAAATGTCGGACCATTAGTTACCCTTAGTTTACAACATGGCGGCCGACATGTTAGGAAACAAATGACATGTGTATCTGTATCTTGTATCGAGACGAAGAGTCTAATAAAAAGTTCATTTAACCACCTCGACGTAGTCTTGTCTCGTGTCTCGCACACCCAGACCTCATGACATTTTACAATACCTTTCATCTATGATTACAGATTCCTAACAGTTTATTAAGAAGAAGATGAAATGTTGCAATGCAGGATGGGGTGGGGGAGACGCCATTACAAAATTACGTTTTTATTATTTTAGATTCTGTAAAGCGATGAGCGTTAATTTTAATCGTAGATTATAAGTCAAAAATCAATTAATTTTATCGGCTGTATATAGAATAGTGATTTTTTTTAATATATATATCCATTTTGAGAACACCCTAATGGTTTTTGCAAAGATTTGTATATATATATATATATATATATATATATATATATATATATATATATTGTCTATATTGTACTCTACATCTCAAAACATTTGAGAGGGGTTGGTTGTACTATCCCCAAGCATGTTAAATTAGCAAACTTTAGGTATATTTTTTCTTAGAAACTATAAATGATAACCTCATTTTTTTTGCCTGTTGTGTACCTTTTCTACAATATTGCATAATAATTTATGTAAATAAAAATAAAATATACTGACTTTATATTATTTTTTATTTAAGGTGAGAGTAATCTCCAAAAAAAATTTCAAGATTAGACATTTAGTTCTTGAGATAAATTTATCTTTATGTAAAAAAGAAAAAAGTGTTCAGGAAATCAAAGTCAAACAAAAGGTAACATTAGTTTTAACTTTTAAACATTCCAGCTCCATAACTATAGTTTTCTGGATCTTCCTGTTCTTCATATATGCCCTTTAGCTTCCTTTTTGCTAAATTTGACTTTTAGCAGTAAGTTTGCTTTCTCAGCTTTCTTTATACGAATTTCATCGAGGTTACGCATTGCTTTGACAAACTAGTTACTCTGTTTGATTCCTAATATGTTAAGTATCAAACATTTTGTAACTTATACACCCAGCTCAAATGTATTGAGCATAACGAAAGTATGTTTAGGAATCCACGTACACATTATATTGTTTATAGATTCATTGGAGTTATGAAGGCATTCTTTCAGGAGATCAGGATTGGCAAGGTTCATAAAAATTGGCTTGATTTGCTCCATAACAATAATAGACTGGATGTGTGTGCTATATGTGGGGTGTGTGCTATATGTGGGGTGTGTGCTATATGTGGGGTGTGTGCTATATGTGGGGTGTGTGCTATATGTGGGGTGTGTGCTATATGTGGGGTGTGTGCTATATGTGGGGTGTGTGCTATATGTGGGTGTGTGCTATATGTGGGGTGTGTGCTATATGTGGGGTGTGTGCTATATGTGGGGTGTGTGCTATATGTGGGGTGTGTGCTATATGTGGGGTGTGTGCTATATGTGGGGTGTGTGCTATATGTGGGGTGTGTGATATATGTGGGTTGTGTGCTATATGTGGGGTGTGTGCTATATGTGGGTGTGTGCTATATGTGGGGTGTGTGCTATATGTGGGGTGTGTGCTATATGTGGGGTGTGTGCTATATGTGGGGTGTGTGCTATATGTGGGGTGTGTGCTATATGTGGGGTGTGTGCTATATGTGGGGTGTGTGCTATATGTGGGCATACTTTGTTTTTAGATCAGAAGAGTTCTCGAATTTTTGGTAAACGTCCGTGAGCTGGATTCTATACACTCTTTTACAAAAATACTTTTAAATTGTAAAATTGTAATTTTAAAATGGTCTTAAATCAATTGCAAAGAGTTGTAGAAAACTAAAATATAAAAATAATGTTTTTGAATTATTGACCGATATTGGACAACCCCATTAACCAATTTTGAAAAAATGAACCATGTGGGCGTATTTTAGCATATCTTAAGGGTATTTTTAACGAAAACCTTTTTAAATTCGTTCTGGACCGAAAAGTAACTATCGGATTTTAAAAAATGCTAATATTTGCAGCGTAAACTATAAATGATAATAATTATATATATATATATATATATATATATATATATATATATAGGGTTTATGTTCGTATATAAAATGATGGATAGTGGGGTTGTGCACCGTAAGAAGGGAGAGTTGGCGCTTGCGCATAGATACTGAAAATGAAGATAGTGCGCAACTTTTGGGCAGTGTAAATTTGGATTTTGAAGAGATAGGACGTTGTAATTGGTGTAGATTTGTATAAAATAACAGGACCTACAATGTTATTTAGCTGTAATAATCGATGCAATATATTTGTAAAGCTGAAAATCGATAAGTGTGCTCAGCTGAAGAAATTCTTTATAATCTTGGAAAATGTAAAGGTAATATGAACCTTTGATAAGAAACACCATTGGGAAGAAAAATCATAAGGACTAAATTAAATACAATTTTCAATATTATTACTTTTTAAAATTAAAAATACGTAAGTTATATATCTTCATAATATTCAACCCGACAGAAACAACATAACGCACCTCTGCTCGAAGCCTGAGCTTAGGGTTGCCAAAAATGACATGCGTACTATTTTAAAATATTCGAAAGGATGTCCAGCTAGTTTTAATTGTGAACTTATCTGAATCTTTTAGTTAATAGAATTGTTTTAACAGTCTTTGAATTTCTAATCGAAGCCTGTGCTTAGGGTTGCCAAAAATGACATGCGTACTATTTTAAAATATTCGAAAGGATGTCCAGCTAGTTTTAATTGTGAACTTATCTGAATCTTTTAGTTAATAGAATTGTTTTAACAGTCTTTGAATTTCTAAAAGAAAATCCATTTCAGGTAGTATGAACAACCATTTCAATAGTATTTTTAGAAAAATTATTTTGCTAAAACCTGAAAGATTAAATAGTATACGTGCTGTAAAATCAAATGTTTTATCATTATATTGTATATAAAACACTGTTTCTAATCAAATTTCAATTAAGTTTTAAATGTGACATAGCGGGTGTGACACATAAAGTGTACCAATAGCTATTTTTTAAAAACATTATTAATCTTATTTTTACGTGACTTTTCGGGGGGTGTATTAAAATTTTCATAATTTGTCCGCTAGTTTCCAATAAAGTGCCCAAATTCAAAATTTATTTTACAAACCCCTCTATTTTATGATGATTTCTGATAGTAAATGTAATGTTACGACTTTTTTATTCGTTGTTTTTTTTTTTTTTTACATAAACGAAACCATTTAGCTGCTAGATCCATTCTTAGTCTTTTTGATTTAGTGGTTTTGTTATTGAATATTCCTTTTATTTTAAAATTAACTTTATCTTGAAATGTGTATTGTATATTTTGTTAGAACTAACTATATCCAATTTTATGTGATGATTTTAGAAATAGTAAACTAAGTAGAAAAACACGTTTCTTTGTTTTATAATTTTTTCTGGAGTTTTTCAGAATCTACAAATACACAAATCGAAAAAATGGGAAACAAAACACGTACAATCGAATTGTTTTATAATCGGTTAGACTTAAAAACTCGATTTCAAGACAAAGTTAATTTTAAAATGAATATTGAGTGACCAAACCAATACGGGACAGAAGTCAAAACGACGTAAAAGATGGGCGGCTAAACGTTTACGTTTATGAAAAAAAAAAAACACATCAAATACAAAAGTCTTAAGATTTCCTATCCGAAGTCATCATAAAATATATACGTTTTGATAAGAAATTTTCATCTTAGGCGCCATATTAGAAAATGACGGACAAAATTTGAATACACCCCAAAAAATGTTACGTAAAAGTAAGGTGAGACCCCCATTAGAAATAAGCTGTCAGATATATTGTTAAAAAGTTAGCTATTGCTATTGGTTCACTTAAGGTGACACCCGGTTTTTACAAAATACAAACCTGCTAACGTTTTGGCAGTCCGCATATTTGTATTTCGTCTTAGCCAAGGTCTGTGTCTTACACAAGCAAATTTCTTCTTTCAATTTTAAAAAAAACGATTAATTTTTTTTTTAATATAAATAATGAATTAAATTTAACTAATTTTGATATACGGCGGTCAGTGTATTTTCTGTATTTTCGAAATTACCTTCAACTGTAATTTTCTTTTACTTGTCATTTGACATTTTGTTTTGAAATATAAATCTTTACATTTTATGAAAATTTGACCGGTATCGTTCATTCTTTTTAAATTCCCACATATTATAGAGAAAACTATGTGATGTGTCAAAAAACCAAAGTCGAGTTCTTTGCTGATATATTAGTCCCCTGGATAATAATGATTTTTGGAATACTGTTTCTCCGTCATCTGTCATATATCGTAAGTGATATAAAGCCCAAAACACGTGAACCGATTTTTATCAAATGTAGTAAATATGGAATATTTTATCAATTTCAATTTGTTTTAATAAATCAAAATTTGAGAGAGAAAAAATAAATGTTAAGTTTTTAACAAAATCGGTTATAAAAAATACATTTTTTGAAAGTGTACCCTCTAGGAACAAAACAAAACAAAAAAAATATCACGAGGCTTATAAAACACGAATTTAAAAAATCGGCTGTAATAATTAAAATTCTGTGACATCCTTTTGAGAATGAACAATATTCCAGTTTGATAACGTGAAGCTATTGAAGTGTTAAACGAAGGTATTGTTTTTTAAACAACAAACGTAGCTTTAAGTTTACATCCAAGTCAAGCCTATGTTTACAAGTCAGGATTGTTTGTTCAAGATTTATGTGTGTTATCGAGTTGTCGGCCCGGTGGTCCCTTGTCTAACATTTCCGTTCAATCAGTTTCAATCCCAATCCCAGACTCGTCATTCAGTAAATGGAGGGAGAAAACAAAATTATCTAAGCTAACTTATCTTAACACTTACTTAATTATTATGTTTAAATATAATTATTTTAGAAATTTGTAAATAAATAAATTGTATGTTTTACACTAATAGCTACCCAGATTCAATATTTTACAATAGTTATAGAGATTCCACATTTTACAATAGATACACAGATTCAATATTTTACAATATTTATAGAGATTCCACATTTTACAATAGTTACCCAGATTCAAAATTTTACAATAGTTATAAAGATTCCACATTTTACAATAGATACACAGATTCAATATTTTACAATATTTATAGAGATTCCACATTTTACAATAGTTACACAGATTCAATATTTTACAATAGTTATAGAGATTCCACATTTTACAATAGTTACCCAGATTCAGTATTTTACAATAGTTATAGAGAATCCACATTTTACAATAGTTACCCAGATTCAATATTTGACAATAGTTATAGAGATTCCACATTTTACAATAGATACACAGCTTCAATATTTTACAATAGTTATAGAGATTCCACATTTTACAATAGTTACCCAGATTCAATATTTTACAATAGTTATATAGATTCCACATTTTACAATAGTTACCCAGATTCAGTATTTTACAATAGTTATAGAGATTCCACATTTTACAATAGTTACCCAGATTCAGTATTTTACAATAGTTATAGAGATTCCACATTTTACAATAGTTACCCAGATTCAATATTTTACAATAGTTATAGAGATTCCACATTTTACAATAGTTACCCAGATTCAATATTTTACAATAGTTATAGAGATTCCACATTTTACAATAGTTACCCAGATTCAATATTTTACAATAGTTATAGAGATTCCACATTTTACAATAGTTACCCAGATTCAATATTTTACAATAGTTATAGAGATTCCACATTTTACAATAGTTACCCAGATTCAATATTTTACAATAGTTATAGAGATTCCACATTTTACACTAGTTACCCAGATTCAATATTTTACAATAGTTATAGAGATTCCACATTTTACAATAGTTACCCAGATTCAATATTTTACAATAGTTATAGAGATTCCACATTTTACAATAGTTACCCAGATTCAATATTTTACAATAGTTATAGAGATTCCACATTTTACAATAGTTACCCAGATTCAGTATTTTACAATAGTTATAGAGATTCCACATTTTACAATAGTTACCCAGATTCAATATTTTATAATAGTTATAGAGATTCCACATTTTACAATAGTTACCCAGATTCAATATTTTACAATAGTTATAGAGATTCCACATTTTACAATAGTTACCCAGATTCAATATTTTATAATAGTTATAGAGATTCCACATTTTACAATAGTTACCCAGATTCAATATTTTACAATAATAGTTATAGAGATTCCACATTTTACAATAGTTACCCAGATTCAATATTTTACAATAGTTATAGAGATTCCACATTTTACAATAGTTACCCAGATTCGGTATTTTACAATAGTTATAGATATTCCACATTTTACAATAGTAATACAGACTCCACATTTTACAATAGTTACCCAGATTCCAAAATTTACAATAGTTATGCATATTTCATATTGATAATAGTTGTACAAATTCCACGTTTTACAATAGTTTCTCGGGCTTCAAATTTTACAATAGTTACTCAAATTCTACATTTTACAATAGTTCCAAATATCAAACATTTGACAATAGTTACACAGATTCCAATTTTAACAATAGTTACATTGATTCCATATTCCATTACAACAGTTAAACAATGAAATTCTAACACAAGTTTTTTTGTTTTCAAGTTATTAATTCGAACTGTTAAAAACTTATTAATGTCATGAATATATAGACACCAGTGTATTATGTATTTCATTCGATGATCGCAGAATTCCTACTACTTATCTTATTAAAATCGTGTTTTTTCGTCTACGCCACAATTTTTCGTTTCTAAAGAGAGACCTGACATAGAAGAGAAGTAACTTTTTTTGGTAATTATTATTATATAACTAGTGAGTAATCACAAATATTTAAATATATTTTTATTTACTGTAACTTATGCATGTATTAAATTCGATTGATATTGAATTACTAATACATTTGCAATGAGGATATGTTTATTCAGCCTAGCCACAACTTTCACGATTCTGTTATAGATAACTTGAAGCAAAGAAAGAAAGAAAAAGAGACCTGAAGTGCAAGTAAAAGAATATAGATTATTATAGTTAACTGTACATCTCGTTACTAATTATTATTATAACATGACTAGTCATTAATACCCAATATTTAGATGTATTATTATATACTATTAATTACAATGTATTTCATAATGTATTGTTTAAAGAATGACTACTACTACGATATTAAAGATGTAGTTTTTCGACCACGCCAAATTTACGACTATATAATGGACAAGATGGTAGCAAAAAAGGTGAAAAAGATCGACTCGACGTACAGAAGATGAAGAAGAATGTTAATTGCAAATCTGGTTACTAATTATCATTACATGACTATTAAGTAGTCTCTATTATTTAGATGTATAATTATATACTATTAATTATTAATGTATTTTTTCAATTGATTATAGAGTGCCTACGACATAAGCTATTGATGATATGGTTTTTCGTCCAATCCACAATTTTTTACAAATATACTATAGACAACTTGTAGCAAAGTTTTAGAGACCTGAAATTCAAGAATATCAAATACAGAAAATAGAAAACTTTATTGTAAATCTAGTTACTAATTATCTCGATTCGTAAGTAATAATTAATATTTATGTGTATAGTCATATACTATTATATATGAATGTATTTTATTCCGTTGATTATAGAATGACTACTACATGTGCTATTGAGGATGTGGTTTTCCGTTCTTTTGCGATTCCATTATAGACAGCTTTGTACCAAAGAAGGAGGGGAGGAACCTGGATTACAAGAAAATCAAATATAGATGTTAGGAATGTTAACTGCCAATCTTGTTGCTAATCATTGTCACATCACTAATTTTTAAATGTATAATTATATACTATTAATTATTAATGTATTTTAGTTTTGATTATAGAATGACTACTACATATGCTATTGAGAATCTGATTTCCGTCTACGCCGCAATATTTACAAATATATGATAGATGAGCTTGTAGCTAAGAAGGAGAGAAAGATTGAACTAAAATACAATAGGAGATATGTTAATTGTCTTTATTTAATTATGATTATTATATAACTACTAAATAATCTACTATATTATGAGTATTATTAGATACTAGTAATTATCCGTGTATTTTAGTCGGACTTATAATATTTGTCCTACAGTAAAATACCTAAATTCTAACCGATTTAAAATTCACGCATCTGCCACTAGTTTTACGCAGAATATATTCACCGATACGGTAACGATAGACACACGAATACCACCTTGCTTTTGTCCTATATGTTGGCACTGCAAGGGGCGTGAGATATTGGTTTTTACACTAACAAGTGTTATTCTTCAAGGTCATTTCTAGTAATTACAAAAATATTGTTTACTTACAAGCCTTAGCCTCACCTCGCGTTTAAATTTATGACTTGGGTTTTCTTATAAATTATTCTCGACAGGGAATTGTTAAGAATTAACGCGGTTTTTTTATGAATAACTATTTCGCATGTTGTTATGTTGTTCCGGAAATTGTTATTTTCAGTGTTTGACAGTTATTGGTGAGTTAGTTAAACATATTATGGTGAATAGTTAGTTCACGAATTTAGTTTAATATTGTTTCTTTATTTATCTTTGTCTCATCTGAATTGTAAGGAATTTATGATTTCCTGCTCCCATAAAAATTAACAGAAAAGAATGAACTGCTCGAAAATATTTCATAGACGATTCATATTCGAAATAGTAACTAAAATACTCGTTACAGAAAATATCAGTTCCGTAGTTATAAAAAGTTATAATAATTTATAATAATAAGGTGTAAATTTGCTTTCACTTGTATCTTAAAGTATCTTATAAGATGAAATCAAATTTAAATGACTGGGGTCAGGATTCGTTATTTTATTATTTTTTTAATTATTCCTTAGGAGTAATTTAATTTTTCTTTTTTTAATGGTTTGCGCTCTTAATCTTCACGTTTCACAAAAAATTCACCGATATTGGTACAGACGGTTTTGAGAAAGCGTTTTATAACGGTCCCATGACTGTTCCCCCCCCCCCAATAACTCCCGAACACTATTGACCCCCAAGGGCCGATATATTCGTTTTCATGCTTCAGTTCCATACCGCCATAAGCCAAAATGTTTGCGGATTGCTGCCAGATCGCCAAGACCCGATATATCTGTTTATTACTTTTTTTAATGTCCATAATTGTCAACCGATTCTTGTAAATAAAATTTGTATCAAATTATTTTTATATAAATACTCTTCAAGTAACAAGGGATTTTAATTACAAAAACTTATAATTTTACAATAACATTGTTGTTTAAAACTGCGTAATCTATAAGGCTCTGAAGACGTAGAAATTATCAGCTGGCTTCTATTTTTGTCGTTGTTTAATTTTTGGTTAGTGATCGTGTGGTTACCCGAATAATTTTTTATGCCTTGTAGTTTAAATTGTGTAAAAAGTTTTTAGTCAAGCTTAGCAGTAGTTATATTTTATTTATTTGCAATATAAAGTAGGTCTACAAAACATTACGTGGAAAATTGTTGTAATACTTTGTAAGTAATAATACTTTGCACATAGGCTTTATTTTTAATTTTATATTTTTCTGTATGTGTAATAGGCTGTTAATGAAAACTTCATAATTTATAGTGAATGTAATGTGAACTCTTCATACTCGAAGAGGTCGCTATTTTAAAATTAATATGCAGGACATGTGGAACACTACAAACTTGACACTTGCAGTTATGTTACATAGATATGTAAAAAAAGTTCCTTCAAGTTTCATTTTATATGGTCAATTTTAAAATGGCGGAATAACAAAAAATGGTACATTTTCACCAAAATGATTTTATTTGCATAACCATTACAAATTGTTGTTATACAGATAAGATGAAAACGTGTAAAACTTAAAGAAAAATAAAAGAATAAATTGTTAATAATCCAAGTTTAACTTTTATTGGAATTGATGTCCTTCAATAGCTTTGCAGTGAGAACAACAGTCCAAAAAAAGTCATAAGCGCTTTTGAAAACTGCTGAAGCATCAACAGTAATTACTTTTCAATCAGGCATCATTAATTCATCAACTTTTCCTATAGGGTGAGAATAAACCTTTTTCTTACAAAAATCCCCATAGGAAAAAGTTAAGTCTGGGGATCCAGTCCATGAACTTGTTACCACCACATATCCAACAGTTGGGAAGCTCTCGATCTAAAACCGCTTTAGCTATGTTAACATAACAAGAAGTTGCTCCATCCTCTAAGAAAAAACGACCCTTAAATCCGGCTGAGTAAGATAAGGAACTATTTGATCAGTTAATATTGATGCGTATCTGTCTCCAGTCACTGTCTGATGGGATATATCGTACGATAAAACATGATCCTTGGTGACGGCAGCTCAGTTATATCTTTTGATTTAAAGCCCTCTTCGTGTACGATATGTGGATTTTACGTGTTACAATAATTACAATTATATCTATTTACAGATCCTTTTCGGTAAAATGTAGCTTCATCTGAGGATGCAATTCCTTAATTCCACTCAGCATCTTCATCAAGCTTTTCAACAAAATTCGTTTACCTTCTAACAAACTTCTACTCGTATGTCTGGGCCATCTTCCACCAGTCTATGAACTATACAAAATTATTTTATTTTTCTTGGCATACCTTTGAACTGACGATTTTTGTTCCAAGAGCGGATGGAATTTTTCTAAGTAAATAAGGCCTGTTTGGAGATTTCAATAAAGTAGCACATGCAAACCCTTCATTTAGAAAATCTATAGTATTTCTTTTAAAATGATCCAATTTCTAGTAGCACAGTTTTCCATTCATGAATCAATTTTCTTGATGGAGGAATGACATTTGAATAGGATCTTTGTAATCACCTTATCGCTTTATATTCATTCTCAAATGTAATAGCCCAAGAACAGCATTTCATTTTTTGCTCAATTAATGATTCATTGTTTTGAGGTTAAATATCACACATAAACTGATTGAACAAAACTGCCAAATGGTTTCATTGTTGTGTGTTAACAAAACAACACCTAATCAAAATTTTACAAATGGGAATGCACATTTTATTGGATTACATTTTGGGAGGAAGTGGTTCTATCTGAAGATTAATTTTCTTTTTGTTTTTCCGCCATTTTGTTTATTTGCCTTAAAAAATAAACTCGAGGGTATTTTTTTCAGGATACACCCTCCCCAACAGTTTGGCGCTCAAAGGGTTTTTAATGTAATTATTCTGACTATTTGTTAATTTTTCCACATTTTCCAGAAATAAATTTTTAAATTTAAAATGTCATATATTTCAAACCCATTCAAGATATCTTGACGACGTGTTTATGTTAACTCATTTCCATGGAAATATATATATATATAATAACACTCAGATGTACACTGACACATGTTAGAGGTCTTGAGAGACATCGACACGTGTAGTACCGTTGATTCTAAATTTGTAACAACAAAAAAGAAACCAAACGGCCGTCATGGAATAAATAATTGACGAAAAGCAAGGATTGATTGACAGAAAAACTAAAGTAATATATGTTTTAAAACAATCCAGCTAATCTAACACAAACAAATATCAACGAAATTAATTTACATAGTTCACAGTATTATAAAAAGATTTAAAATAAAATTAGTACCAATAAGTCGTGTCTACTTATCAATAAATAAATTAAATAATAATATTTTTTGTCTACAGTTGTTGACAAAGTGGCATTTTGTTCATTTAAATTAGTTTGCAAAACAGCTGATTTCTCAACAGTTTCACTTTGCCCACTACTTTGCACACTACTTTGCTCACTCCGAATGGCAACCGAACAAAACGAAATTTAGGTTAAGTTTATTTGAATTGATTTATAATGTACAGGAAATGTCCCGTATGTATGTTAGATTAATTCTTACATGTAAAATAACATAAATGAACAACAAAACAACGTTTTAAAGTTGAAAAAGGAAGTAATTATTCATAAAGATGATTGACAGTGTATGTACGCGGAGAGTATTTTTCGTTTGCCGAGTTTTGAAGTTGGCAATCCCGTTTCCTCAACAATACACCTAAGTTATTTGTAATATTCATAAATAACCTCAGTTTTGACGTGAGGTTGAACACTATTGTATTAAATCAATGTTTTATTAAATTGTGTTACTGCTGAAGTATGTTTTTTATTTGTCACAAAATAACAACTGTAGACAAAGTATAATATGCAATTCGTGAGCAAAGTGTCTTTTTTAAACTCGATAAAATTGACGCACTCGGCAAGCCTCGTGCGTCAACATTTTTCTCTCGTTAAAAAAAAGTGCCACTTTGCTCACTAGTTTCACAAATAACTATTAAATTATTCTTTCAATTTGGCACATTGTTTTGAAATTAAAATAAAATTTAATGCTCAATTTTTCACAAAACTTTACGCCTTTTACTGACTGTGTCGCCATCTTCAGTGATAGATGAGCAACAATAATCCAACCTCTAATTACTTATAAATAAATCAGTTTTATTTTGATAATTACAACTAATAAAGATGACAACATTGAGGTTGAAACGCGTTAGAGTTATTAAACGTACGATTTGTGAGATATAGTACTCGAATTTAAAAGAGTTATAGTTGGACGACGCCCTTCTTCTCGTTAAAACGTTAAATTAATTTAGAGATTGGGTCTCTGGAAAATCCCCAATTAAGTAATCAGCAGTGCTGTAATTTAGGAATAAATTTAAACCCAACAAGACTGCACTACACAAGAGGTCCATAGATCTATTAACTGAGGATGATGACTTAGTCATTGACACGTCGTCTTTCACTGTATTGACAAATAAAATATTTTGTGGAATAATATTATCTTTCATTTAATGACAGACGTAATTATTTATTCCATGTATGTAAACTCGAAAACAGCTGATTCAATTTTCATGAAAATTTCTTTCCTATTGTTAATCTGGTCAGGTTTCAATCTTTGTTTAATTCAAATTAGTTCATTATATCTTTGTCTTTGATAATACTTAGCTTCGTTATCAGTGAATGAACATTCGGCCTTACTTGCGTCTCGGAGTTGTATAATCACGACCAATGCGATTTTTGACAAAAAATCGTTTAAATTATCGACGTCAGATATTAAGGGTGCAATACGTGTAAATCTGTATACGTGTCAATATGTTTTTTAATGTTTTTAAAGATCTGATGAAAAATATGTCGTTTAGAAAAAACTAAAAGAATCAATTGGGCTGTAAGTAAAACACTATATAATTATTTTAAAGAATAAACTACTGAAATTTGGCCATGCTTTTCAGCATCACCCTGTATATCAACGCCAAAGTCGAAGTCGCTAAATGACCTGATGCACAAAATAAAACAAAAGAAATTCACATCCTCTCATATCAGTATATTAATATCTTTAATCCAAGTTAAGGCCCCACGGTCCTTTCTTGCACTGTAGAAAGAGGGGAAAACCCCAAAGAATAAAAATAGAAGTAACCAAACAACAGCTGTTTATAACTGTAGCCCAATAAACCAGAGGGAAATTCTTGATTTTATATCTTGTCTGCCATTTATAGTTAATACTTAAGGGAGAAAAGTTCCGACAACATTCTCAGCTATATGAGTGGGACTGGGACAAACCGTGTTAGGAGGAAGGATAATAACTCACAAGTTACGAGAGCATTAGTACGGCCAGACACTCCTTCTCGTAACTTGGAGCCCCGCTAAGGTTGGCCAGATCGTTTCTTTGTGTAACCTCATGCTGTGAGGCTAATTGCGTCCGAATGCGGCCCTTAGGGACACGGCTAAATAATATTGCTTGCACAGCATCATAAAAGAACTGAAAAAAATATATATTCTCCGAAATTAAAAAGACCTACACACCGAAATTATATCCGTGTTGATTTACTTATTTCAAAAGAAAAAAAAGAATTCGCTATCCGGACTTTTATCTTGCGTAAATCATAGATTCGATTAAGTTTAGTTGGCGTAGGGATAATAAAAGATCTAGTCTACCGTATTACAGACCAGTTTGAGGAGATTTCTACATGAACTCACTATATCTTCCACCGTAAGACAATTAAGACTTCAGTAGCAAGATGTTATATACAGTATTTACACACTTTATCAAACTTGTTCTCAGTTGCTCGTCTACTGTCTTCCTCTCTCGCTACGTTCTCTGTTCTCTTTAATTTATAAAGTGATTACAAGAGGCAATAGAGATTATTTTAATTAAGTTAAGACTATAGACATGCTTAAATAATATCATTAACCAACAATCCAATTTACAACATCACATATTTATATAAATAGGAAATTGTAAGAAATTAATTAATAAGCATAAATCCATATACAGTATAACGATTTTGTATAATAATTAAACAATTTTAAAAATGGCTGTTCACTTCTAATTTCATCTTTTATGCAGGGTTGTTTCAGGAAAACCTTTACTATTTAAAAAAAAACACACAAATTATTGAAGAACCGGATGTCGTAAAGTTGCACCATCATGCTGGAAACGTCATCAAGTTGTTCTATAAATTCTTTAATACGCGTCCATAAAACTCACTGTTAACCTTTTTACAAAATGAAAACCTCATTAAAGATATCGCACACTAAATATTAATCTTCTCGGAATCCATTTATAGATTATATTTTGATTTTCAGCAGTCCAGTACTTTGGGTATTGTGTTTTCACTTATCCACTTGGAACCACTCGTTTATAAACCATTTGATGAAAAGAATGCCCTGTCTCAACCTTGGAACTATTGGTCGTACCGAAATATTTTCTGTTTTGGTTATTTTAATTGTTGCATGGCATGTACTTTGTATTCTACATTAAATAAAATTCGAAAGCAACAATGTACAAGTCAGACACTTCGTTTGAAAAATCGTACCAAAAAGGTTCGACGTAAGAGATGGGTAGATTCAATCGACAACAATAGTAAAGAGGTTCTCATTGTAAAGAACTGGAGGATAGTATGCCGCAATCATAATAATTGGAGAAGAATTATTGAGCATCATAGAAAAAGAACAACAATATATACTTTCCACGGCTGTCATTTAGCTTTCCTGACCAGTTTGGCATCCTCCATAAAATTTGCTAGTCACATGACGTAATCGGCGCAGCAATTTCTATGAAATACGTAATATAATATCCACAATTTTTTCACAGATGCAGTTTTATTTAATTTGTGTGCATAAAAATTATAATTGTTAAATTAAAGTAGTGAAATTTTTAGGAATCTTTAAAGTTTTCATTACTGTTGAGACCGAAGGTTCTTGGTGGGGTTCCACGTTTAAAGATAATAAAACACTTTTTTTTTTATTTTGTAACATCCACTTTTTATTAGTCTAGCCGACCAATGGTTTCGCCTGCTAAGGCATTGACGAGGCTGTATTGGTCGGCTAGACTAATAAAAAGTGGATGTTACAAAATAAAAAATTGTGTTTTATTATATTTAATCTTTAAAGGGTAACAATTTAATTTATTAACAAAATAAGATAAAGGATGAGATCAGAACCAATATAATTTAACTCGTATATTTTAAGAGTGTCTCGGTAATCATACGAAAATTAAAGGAAGATAACCTGAAAACAAAATTAGTAAAGAAGGAAGGGCTAATAATTTTCAAATAAAGAGACTATGACACAAAGTGAATACTTAATCTAGTGTACAGCAATAAATGTATTTTCTATATAGATATCACCATTTCAAAGAATCACCATCTAGTAAGTTGTCCATTTCTTCTTTTATGATATTTATAAAACTTTAAATGTAACAATTTAAACATATATCAAAATCAGTCCAACAATAAAATCAAAACCAATGTAATTTAAATTTGGTACCTTATCACAATTATTCCTCATCAATCATAGGAAGATTAAAGCAGGATATCTCAGAAGAAGAATTTAAAGAAATATGGAAGAACTATCTATTTTTAAATAAAGAGGCTTCAGACACCCATTGATAATTACTCTAGTGTACAGTACAAGATAGAAGACCTGCAAATAATTAAACAAATTATCGGTGTAATAAATAGAACTGTTTTTAAGAGTTACCTTATTGTAAATTTTATTTCCCACATAGATATCATCACAGGCCTATCTAAAATGTCTTAATACTCCAGGAGGCTTAGAAAAAACAACAGGTTTTTTTTTTTAAATTGTAGGTTTTTCGTAGAATACAAAAAAAAATATATACATAAATTTCCTACCCCACGTTACGGTCAAAAATTGTAAAAAATGGCCATTTTTCGCTCTTTTAAAGGTTTTGTACGTTATCTTGATTTCTTTTTGACTGATTTTAATATTATTGGTAACATTTTATTGGCAAAACATAAGACGAACATTTTCAGGGGCTGTAGAACATTTTAGGCCAATAAGAACCCAAAATATTTATTATTTTTGCCCAACTTTTGCGAGTTTCTTTAAAATAATTAGTGCCATTTTGCACAGGAATAATATATTTGGCCCCTATCTGGAGAAAATCTCTTTGTATATCATTTTAAGGTCCAACCATAAACAATGCTACGTTAGAAAGATTTTATATTTATTTTTAGATCCAAAGTTAGGGGTAAATTTCCAACTTGAAATAATAGTTATTTACGTAGTTTTAGAATAATTTCTTTTTTCCGACAGTCAGAAATCTCGTCAACATATGAGAATGTTTTCTAGAAACATAGTAGAAAATTTTCCATCTTGCGAAATTGAATTTGATTGAGTTAGAAGCCAAGAAATTGACAGATTTGAGTCATTTTTAAAATTTTTCTTCGAAAGTTGCTAAAAAATATGTAAGTAATTTTTTCCAATTTGGAAAATTTAATCTAACTTTGGATCTAAAAATATATATCAAATCTTTCTAACATCGAATTTTTTATGGTTGGATCTTTAAATGATATACAAACAGAAGATTTTTCCGCATAGAGGGGTAAATAGTTATTTGTGCAACTAGTGAGCAAAGTGGCACTTCTTTAAACGAGAGAAAAATGTTGACGCACGAGGCTTGCCGAGTGCGTCAATTTTACCGAGTTTAAAAAAGACACTTTGCTCACGAATTGCACATTATAATTTGTCTACAGTTGTTATTTTGTGACAAATAATAAACACTGAGTAGAAGTTCTCACGTCAAAACTGAGGTTATTTATGAATATTACAAATAACTTAGGTGTATTGTTATTTGGAAACGGGATTGCCAACTTCAAAACTCGGCAAACGAAAAATACTATCCGTGTACATACTGCCAATCATCTTCATGAATAATTACTTCCTTTTTCAACTTTAAAACGTTGTTTTGTTGTTTATTTATGTTATTTTACATGTAAGAATTAATCTAACCTACATACGGGACATTTCCTGTATATTATAAATCAATTCAAATAAACTTAACCTAAATTTCGTTTTGTTCTGTTGTCATTCGGAGTGGGCAAAGTAGTGTGCAAAGTAGTGGGCAAAGTGAAACTTTTGAGAAATCAGCTGTTTTGCAAACTAATTTAAATGAACAAAATGCTACTTTGTGAACAACTGTAGACAAAAATTTTTTTCCTGTGTAGAATAGCATTAGTTTAACTATTTTTTTTAAAAGTTGAGCAAAAAAAGTTAATATCTTGAGTTCTTTTTTGTCAAAAACGTTCTACAGCCCCTCAAAGTTCATTTGTTTATAGTATTATTTATAAAACTTTAAAATGTAACAATTTAATATCAAATTCAGTCCAAGGATGAGATCAGACTCACAAATATAATTCGAATCAGTTACCTCAAAGGTGCCTCAATAATACGAAGATCAAAGCAATATATCCTGGATGGAGAGGAATTTTTTAAAAATAAGAAAGTGAGCTGGTTTGTACTTGAAAATCCGCGGTAGAATGGATGTCAACGATCAGTTTAACAGCTGATTGCAATGAGATATTTTGGATAAAGGCCAAATAATAAACTGCTACCTATAAGATATATAATAAATCAATAATTATAAATAACTGTCATTTGTACTACAGCTATGAAAATTAAATTATAGTGTTTGTTTTCACGTTATGACCAGATGTAAATCGTAATTATACGAATATCACATTTTCTTGAAAAATTAGGGTTCAAGATACATTTTTCACCCTAACTTCGATATTTATCAAAACTATTTATAATGGCCGCTGTTTTGATATTTTTAGTTTGATTTTCTAAATTTTAACAGGGTGATCACACTACACTCCCTTATACCAAATTTCACATACCTATTTTAATTTTGGAGGACGCTATCATGTTTACGTAGACACAACAACGGCGGATAAATGGCATGTTAAAAATAATTTTTTTTTCGGTTTTTTGAAGCATGTAACTTAAAGATCAGTCAAAAAACCAAGGACGGAATTTTTGCCGATTACTTAACTTACCATATACTACGTATATTGAGTCCTATATTTCGGATGCTTAGTAAGGAAAAATCCTTTTGATTTATTAGTTCCCTCTAAAAACGTATTTTAAAAGCCTACATTTTCAACAAATAGTGGTAAAGTTATATAATCCTTGTTTCTTCTAAGAAACTAAATAAATTGTAGTATAAACATTGCACTAGTTTTCTTAACCATCTCTTAAAATAAACCCATATACATTTTTTTTTTTTAATTTTACACGTTTAAATATATACTAAGCTAGCTTCTTTAAATCTTATTTCACTGAAAACAACTTTTAAATAACATTAGTTTATATTAATTTTCCTTCTTTGTCAGTGTTATTTAAAATTATCACTTGGTTTAGATCATTAATTTTCATATCGTAAAAATTTCATTAAAATCGTTGTAGTCGATTTTGAGAAAATCCAAATTTATTTGTTTGTTTTATCACAGGTAGCCATTTGTTTTCAGTTATCGAATAAATTTTAAAAAAAACTCTAGATACGAGCACAAACCGAATTTGAACAACGAATTCGGTACGTTTGTTTGGTTGTACAAAACTGCACAAACATCAGACGACTGATAAACATCATTCCAGAAATTACTTTTTTGGGAGGGCTCAGACTATCTCAAAGCCCCCACGATAAACTCAAGAATTTTTTTCTTTTACCTGTCACGTAATACTACTCTGTTACGAAAGTATCAGTTACAAATTGAACGTACTCACCATCAAACAGTTACTAATAAAACTAAAATAACCTCTCTGAAACCAACGACCGATACTTGACCGGAAACCAATTTAACGAAAACGCAGTGTGACTAGGTGTGTGCGGTGCAGGAGAATTAACCGAGTCTATGTGTAGGCACGACTTTCCTTCAGACAATTAATTTGTGAAGTTCCGGATTGTGATGAAGAACGTGTTAAAGTTACGTTTGTGGCAATGACATTGAAGGTAGCTCCGTTTTGTGTTCATTGTGCTCTTTTCTTGTCCGTCTCGGTAGGAACTCGTTGATTTTCAAACGAGTAAGATGTAAGCTACTGGTGAAAACATTACGTACATGTAAATATTGGTGATTACTTGCTATTAGCTGAATATTAAGAATACCTTCCATCCAGTATTACCAAATTGTCACTCTTGTTGTAGGATGATCTATTACATCCTCAATCGCCTTGATATTTAGTATTTATTCAAACATCTTTTCAAACACACACTTTAAATATCTGAACCATTCAACTCTAATTAACAGGATATTTATTGTTTATTGTCTAAGAAAGTTTGTGCGAAATCATCGGTATCGTTTATTTATTTCGATTTCGGATTAAATTGCAATGCGGAATCATATATTATAGTTTTTTGTACGCCGTATACAACCTGATTTATCCGTACAATGAGAATTGCGTAGCGTATAAGTTTTTTTTTTTTTAAAGTTTTTGTGAGATGTAAGTTACTGTCGAAAAAATACAAGCCTAAATTACATTAATATTTAATAGCATGTCTAATACATGTAAATAACCGTGATTACTTAATATTAGTAATGTTATGAAAATAGTGATATAAAGACTACTTTCCCGGTGTTGCTACATTGCCACTCTTGTTGTAGGACGATGTATTACATCCTCTAATCGCCTTGCTATTTATTATTTATTCAAAACATCTTTTCATGCACACAAATATTAAATATCTAAACCATTCAAATCTAATTAAAAGGATAGTACGATTATTTGAGTTTAAGCATCTTGTAAATAGAAGACTTGAGAAAGTTTGTGCAGAAAATCGGTAGTGTTTATTTATTTGTATTTCGGATTAAATTCCAATGCGGAATCATATTTTATAGTTTTTTTTACGGCGTATACAACCTGATTTATCTGTACAATCAGAATTGAGTAGTGCGTAACGTATAAGTTTTTTAAAGTTTTGTGAGAAGTAAGCTACTGTCGAAAAACTACAAGTTTAAATTACATTCATAATTAATAGTATGTGATAATACATGTAAATATTCGTGATTATTTACTATTTATTCAAACATCTTTTCATACACACAAACATTAAATATCTAAACCATTCAACTGAAATTAAATGGATAGTACGATTATTTGAGTTTAAGCATTTTGTAAATATAAGACATGAGAAAGTTTGTGCAGAAAATCGGTAGTGTTTATTTATTTGTATTTCGGATTAAATTCCAATGCGGAATCATATATATATATATATATATATATATTATTTTATTTTTTTTTTTACGGCGAGTACAACCTGATTTACCCGTACAATGGGAATTACCTAGCGTATAAGTTTTAAAAGGAGCTTTTGTGAGATGTGAGACAAACAATTAAATATCTCACATTAAAAACATGGATTGAATTATCGTTGAATTTCCTTTATTTACGTTGAAACGCCAGGATATTACAATCGGTTACAACAATATATTCTAGATTTTATTTACATTTCTTCATTACAAAGGGAAAATATTTCATACTTAATGGAACAACAAATCTGTGATGAATTAATTGTGGAATTCTGTTCTGAAGAACCATGCGTTTTCGAAATGATGTTGCCTGTGTAATACTCTACAATATATATTTATTTATTATGATTTTTTTTTGGATTATGAAAATGTATACGATTTTGATCAAATTGTATTAAATTTGAAGATTTATAACCCAGATCCATATGTTAAAAACATCAGAGATAGAGAAATATTTTAAATTCAGAAAAATGTTTGTTTTTCAGTGCCCTTTAAAATGATGTAATACTTTACCTACATTTTTTATTGTAATTTTTAATCTACGGATATTAAGATGTTTTCAAATTTGAAGTATGGAACATTTTGGGTAATTTTTTTAACAATATCGAGTCGAATATAGTTTTAAACCTCGTTTATTGATGATTCTTTATTTAATTCTTTGATTTTATAAATATATATACTAGCTGATGGCTTCAGTTTCACCTGGGTATAGTTGAGATAGTTTTATAAAGAAAAAAATTTTAGCACAATCCTAATGTTGTTGTTATAGAAATAAATTATGCCCAAATACAGCACCACACCAATTTTGATCAAAATCGACCCATAAATAACAAAGATATGATATTTGTTTTAGGGGTAAGAAACACCATTGGAGTGGAACATTTTTAAAACCATTAATACGCGCCTACAGACCTACCACAAACCATGTTAGAAAATTCATAACTCTAAGCTTCTTGGATCAAGAGATTTCGTGATCAGTTAGTGGGTTTTGACTTTTATGCAAATAGATTAGCATATTTAGAAACATTACAGACATTTTGATGAACCATTTTCAAATTTTGTAGAATATTTAGTTTCGCAAGTGCTTTAAATTAAAGCATAACTTGACCAATTTTTATTCGAACCCAGACTCCCTTCGATTTTGGTTATTTCATATGATATTTATTTATTTAACCGTCATACGTTATTTAGATTGGTAAATACATTCTACCACATCATTCTAAACGATGAATGGGATATTTAGTTAGAAGTAACATGACATTCATAAATTAGTTACTCAAAAATAACATTTATCTATAACAAATTGAGTGATACAGCAAAAATGTAATAAAATTTCTAGTATTATCTACTTATTACATAGATTCAATAGTTCTATACATAAGTTCAACACAACGCCACACTAATGGGTCTATACCGTATTCTAGACAAGCTGCCACAAGTCAAGTCCGTTTATAAAAAAAATATTTTTATGTTTTTTAAAAAATTTCTGAAGATTGTAGTTTCGTAAATTATAAATTATCTGATTTTTGAGTCAATCTCCTTTAATAACGATTAAAAGATATAATTTAAAAGAATAACATGCTTATAAATTAAATTTTTTATCGGATAATAAATCAAATAATAAACAAATTTACAATAACTTCTCGGCGTAAATAATATTTAAAATTGATTTTCGATTGTCTAAATAAATTTTGTTATTTGAAATTAATAATGTCAATAATAGTTTTTTATCAACTTTAAAATATCGTGTTCATATCCTTCTGAATATAACTGTTTAAATAGTCGGTTTTCACCAAATGAAAAGTTATTAATTTTGAACTTAGCGTTTCTACAATTACTTTACAGAACGATGTTAACGATGAATTCTTTTTTATCCTAAAAGTTTTGTAGGTCTCATTAGATGTCATATCTTGATTTACTCCAAATTTTTTAGGTTAAAAAATACTGGAAATTTTCTTTTATTTTAGTATTGTTGCACATGATCTGATTCATAATGACAATGTTCTTTGACTATCAATACAATTTAACATTTCCTAAAACACCCAAGAATCTAAAATTAGGACATTACATTTAGAGGATCTAGTTGTATTACATATTACAATAGGGCTGGATAAGTACCATGATGGCCCCATCGACTGTAAAACCGTATTTATTTAGGGACTACTTTCCATTTCGATGCCAAAATAAACCGTCATTCGTGACAATATGGTATCAAACTCGACCTAATTAAGGACAATCACAATCATAATGTGTATTACAAAATATGTATAATGAATCAAATATAGGAGTCCACATAAGAAAATATCTTAGGGTAAACCAGGAAGAAGGAGAAGAAACACACATCGGGGAAAAGGGGGATTTGGAAGTAATGAGAGTGGGAAGATGTGAACACTTGCTTGTAATAATGATTGGAGGTGTTCACTATAGTAGGCCGAGACCTGACTAGGGTTGTAGCATGAGTAAAAGAAAAAGACGAAACATGAATTTGTTGTTATTATTATTTGTAGTATGGAAGCTGGTTATACCCGCTAGATATCTCAGCCTATAAGACGTTTTGTGTACCTCCTGATTCCTCTACCTAGCTTATTTCTATAACCTGGGTTATGTATAGAATTTACCAAATTAGATTGTTCATCTTTTCTGATACTATATATTTTGTACATATCCTCTTCGTTTATATTTTCAGCTTCATTTGGGCCGAAAATCGCTAGTCTTCTGCGTTCAAGGAGAATCCAAGAGTTGATTGCACAGTCTGAATTTCAAATTATCCTGGATAATTTCCATAGTATTCCAATATTTCTTTAAAGCGACGTGTACTAACACGAAGCTTTAGATTTTCCTCTAGTTTCGTCTGCTTTGTGCCGCGACAAACCTAGAAAGTTTTTTTATCAAGCTGAGTCGGTGACCCACAGAGCTTCCCTTTTAGAGTTCTCTCCAGCGAACTCTGGTCTCTGATTTCATCCACTTTTCCAGATTATTCTTTACTTTACTTTTCCCACAAGCTGGTTTTGGGCCAATGAAACGTGTCATTGCTCCTTTCTTTGCCAGTTTGTCACCTTCGTATCCTATGTGACCAGGTATCCACCTTAATTCCACCTGCTTCCAGGTAGATAGTTTAACTAAGGAATGGTGTCAATCCCACACTAATGAAGAAGAATATTCGTCTGACTTATGACCTTTATTAGCAGCCTGACTATGTGTCCTAACAACGATGTGATCATTGGTATATCCTCTCGCTAAGCAAAGATGTTCTAATATTCTAATAGTTCTAATATTTCCAGTACTTCTCCCTGGAATACTGCCGCATATTTTTCCAAAGTTATACTTCGCTCTTCTTTGATTGTTTTCCGGAAACTCTCGAAAATTAAATGTCTTATAAGATCTAAGTTCTGTTTAAATATGCTGTCTTTCTTTTTCGCTGATAACATTGTAACTACCATTATGCACTTGGTCATACTAAAACTATCTAACACCACAACCGTTGCAAGACATGAATATGGATCGTCTACTACAAAATCAAAGAAACACAATTTTCTACAATTATAGACTTTTATTTTCACAATAGAAATGACGCTTCAATGACTAAGTCATCGTCCTCAGTGGTTGCAAACTTATGACACTGAACTACGACTGAGTGTTACTCAGTTTTTATTTCAACAAGGACCTTCAGGACCTCACATCACGTGAGTACGGGGTGTGGTAATCCCGAAGGATTCGAGTTGAAATTTTTCATGTATTCTTAGGTTACATGATAAGGTTACAAATGTCAGGAATAACTATAATGATGTCAAACTAAATAAAGTTGACGAAATAAAATAACTTCAAAACCAACGCGCTAATGCGTCTGGCAAATACTTCACTTAATGTCAACAGAACTATCATCGTGCTGTTCCAATTTCGCTGTTTATACGAAATTGTTCTCATGAGTCGTTTCCCACTGCGGCGTCCCACCTATAACTTTGAAACCAATGAAACGATATTAATAATTCGTTCATTTAAGTAACGATTTAATTATGTATCAACTTTGTAATTAATTAATAATTCATTTTTAATTCGCTATAACATTGTAAGAACTTGAAAACTACTGAATTTTTTTTTTTTTTTTTAAATCAAAAACGAATTCTGTTATAATTAGAGTTTACATTATTTACAGACACAAAATAATGTTGTCCCTGAAAACATTTTTTTAAACACGCAAAATATATTGAAAGTTCTGCATTTTCTAATTTTTCCCAGTAGAATAATGTTTGGAGAAATTTTCCTTCACAATTAGAGTTTAATTTTTATTATATACCATCCTTGAAACTATCAAATGTTGTCTCTGAAAAATTGAATTAAATTCACAAAATGATTACAGATGACTGTTATACTTTGACACTGAATCAAACCAAAATAAAATCTTTTTTATTTATTTATTTTTTTTTTTTTTTTTTTATTTCCCTACAGAAACAATACAGATACAAAATATTAACAGATCTATTACAGCTACTTTATAAAATAGTAATCAGCGAGAGATAAAAAAGAGAAAGAAAAAAATCAAACACAAAAATTTAAAAAATCTACAACAGACATAAAGTGTACATTGACCTGTACCATATTCTAAAATTTATACACTTACGCCCAATCATACTTACACACCTATACATAAAACTAATATACATAGCTTATAACTATAACATTTGCTTATCTAAACTAAAAGTATAAAAAACATTTACTTGAATAGAAAATATAATATAGTTCAAAGAAAACCCCTCCATTACTCTAGAAGAGAAAAAAACAAAGAAAACCACTCGGCTCCCCTAAAGGCATAGTCCGCTTTGGGGATAGCCACTCGTACATTTTGCGAAATATAATATGACAGCAGTAAGACAAAATTAACCTAACAATATATAGCTCCTAAAACAAATATAATTTACAAAGAGTTTTCTTTACTTTTTTTCAATAAATATCGGCAAGCATTCTACAAAAAATACTAACAATACACATTCACATGTTCTTACTTATCAAGAGAGAAAAAAAGTAAAAAACCAAATCATAAGAAAATTGACACATTGTCTAAAACAGCTGTAAGAGCAACAACACTATTCAATTACTATTAACTATATACATTAAACAGATAAATTTGACCAGATATACCTACAATGGCAATCAAACCGCCCGAAAATAAGACCAGCAATTCTCGAATTATAAACAAACTTACAGACTATTAAACGTTGTATTTTAAATATGTCTAGAGATGGAAAGTAAATTAACAAAACAATTCCACAAATATAAAATAATACTTTCGTAACAAACAAAATAAAAATAAAAATGATAACATTCTTAATATATTTTTAATAACAGTATTTAACACTGTACGTAAAACAACTTGCATATAATTCCGATATTTTATTGTATCCGTGCAGAAAACATATTCAAGTCTTATATTAATCGGATCTCCTGTTACAGAGAAACGTGTTATTTGCAGTTTGGCTGTAAATTTCGCACAGCTTTTTATGATTTAAATACTTTACAGCCGACATAAAGCACTAGCCTAGCTTTATTATTTTACGCAGATTCCTATCTCGGTTTGTCGTTTCATTGCAGGAGGGGGGGGGGAATAATTGTTATGTATAAGTACGCAGTGCAACTGTCTTAATGGGGCACGGCACGCAGCTTAGCGGTAATTTGCAAGACGAAAACTACAAAATGTTGCAAATCTAAGAAGCGTAACTGATAATTAATAAGGTTAAGTTTATTTAAGAGATCTGGACGGACTGAAATAATGTTAAATTAACGTTTTCAATTTTCCTTTTTCTCAATAACAATAAAAAACGTGGCGAAAAAAAAATTGTCACACAGATTAAGATCTGCCTAACCAAGGAATTTTTTTTTAAAATTACTTAGCTCTTGAAAAAAATCACCAAAACGAGTATACCAATTTTGGTAAGTGGGAAATTTTGGTCAATTCTCTATATTGTATCCTTTACATACCCAAACAAATGGTTGTCATGTACTGACAAATATTGTTTTGAAAATTGTCGGTAGAAATAGCAAATCATCGTTATTGGAGCTTTTAAAACAACTAATTTCTCAAAATTAGAGCCACTGACAAGTGTACCAAATCTCAAGTAAAAGAACATTACAATCTATGATTAATTTTAAAATGAATCTTGACACCAGTCATTAAAGTTTCGATTTCAATCAAAAACGATTTACGCATAGAGTTTATGGCACAAGTTTAGGCTTACGTCTTTTATATATTTTTTTCCTTCGAAAAGTTGAAAAAACAAACCCTTAAATAAAATATTATCATACGAAATACAGGGGATGAAAAAATTAATACAGATTTCTCTCGTAGAAATTTAATAGATATATTTTCGATGTGCAACGAATGCCAATTTTGGTTTTGTGGGTGGTATGTGATAACATTGTTTTTGCACCGTTTATTTTACTATTTTAAAATTATTATATTAATAAATATAATTTATAAATAGCATTAAATAAATCCATAAACCTACAATCAAAATACACAAGAGGAAGTTAAAGAACAAATTTCATCTTCTGACTTCTTGTAGTTCCTGAGAAAAATTAACTTAAAGTATACAAAAATTGACTTAACACTTCGAAAATTGACTAAAGACAGGCCTATATTTTGTAATACACCACAGTTGAATATTTGTAACGGTACTTGCCAAATTGCATCGGAAACGTTACGTTTAGGCCTAGCATAGCCTTTCGGATAACGTACTGGCTTGGCTTAAGCCCATTTTGAGGCCAAAAATAATCACCCTAGATCTGTCCATGCATAATTAGGGTACCCAGCTTTGAAGAAATTAATGTATAACACATTGCTAATTATGATGAGATAATCACTAATTAAACACTCACACAACACAAACATGAGTTATCAAAAGAGTTGAACTTAGGCGTTCTCCATCGTCAAACTCATCTATTTTTCATAATAAATAATCCCTTTTTATGTTGGGGATTGGGCTTCTGGAAAAGCCCCGAACACCATGACCCAGATTAATTAATACAAAACAAGCACTAACACCACGTCTCTCCGTGGACTGCTCTGGTTAACTAGCGTGGTCTGCTCAACCTAGCTACCCAATCAGCTGTTTCTTGGTAAAAAGAGTCTAGGTTAGGCAAAAATGGACCCTTCACAAATAGATTCTAAGCTCAGTGGTACAACGTCACATATATAAGGACCTCTAATATACTACTAACAAGGTTTAAATACAATCCAATATTCTAACTCAGTACGTCAAAGTATAGAAATAAGAATTTCACCAAAATCGGTTGCAAATTAAAAATTTTAATAAATTTAATACCAATCCCTATTTGAAATTGTTTTCTAGTAGGTAAATATAAGTAAGTTGTCGAATAACTAATCTGGATATTAAATAATCCAATTTTTGATGACTGTGCCTTAACATAACAATTTGAAACCACTACTACTACTACCTCAAGTCCTATAAATACATATGCAGATATGTACGGCCAACCTATCGACTTTTCTAATTATCTTTATAAATCTATGACTCAATACAAAGCCACTTTGTTTTTGTGACAAACGATAATGAGATTTTTAAAGCATTCATAAGCCACTGGATTTGATTGTACCTTACCAATGTTTTAATTGTGGCTTGATTGTTAGTGTTTAACTGTTAACTGAATCTGCGTTTCACTTATTTTACTTGACTCTTTCTAAGTCTAACAACTGTAAGTAGGACGAATATGACATATGTTCAAAAAAAATCCTCAGTTTTATTGTTTCACTCAGCTGAGTTGATCTTCATTAATTACTGATTACTTCAGTGATTCTGGAATGTTTCACTGATTATCCAGAGATCATGAACTTAGTAATTAATGAAACAGAAAGACAACCTCTGCCTTAATGAAAATATTAGATGGAAGCTCAAGAAGGTTCTCCATCGATACAGTTGGTATTGTGTCGAGAACCTTCGTATTGAAAAGGCAGTGCAGACTCTGACAAAGCTTCTCAACCTTCCTCGTGTATCCGCTCCTTTGCCGACTTCCATCTTGATTGTATGCAGGTCGTCAGTTGTACTAAAGTATCTGCGTCATGTTGCTCCTAGATACGAAAAAACTACATAGAACCCGTTTCAAACGGCCGCCATGTTAACATTAAAAACCGCAAATCAGCTGATAGTAAATAAAACTTAGGTAATATGAGGTACGTCCAGAAAGTTCAGTTTTTATTTCTTACAGCGACAACGAGATAGTTGCTCTGAGGCAATCAGAAGGAGATGAAGCCATTCTGACATCGATGTTTATTGTTTACGCTTTGTTTCGCTTGTTTAGAATGGCGAAGTGGATTGAAAATCCCGCCGTTTTGTAATTAGATCTGTAATTCATTTTCTGAATGAATTCGAAGAACACTAAACCAGTCGACATTCACCGACAGATCCGCCAGGTTTAGGGAGAAAATACGTTGAGTGATTCAATGGTAAGGAGGTTTATCCAACAGTTCAATGAAGGACGTCATCAAGTTTACGTCCATCTTTGGTTATTGATGAATTTCTTCGTGAAGTTATGAGAAAAGATTAAGAAAAATCGTAAGTTTACAATTTTTGCTCTTTCTATGGAATTTTCGCAAATTCATGAAATTGTTTCTGTAAAACTGCTTTTCGAAAACTTCCTCGTTGGGTGCCAAAAAAGGTAGTATACTTGACTTTTAGACACGTTACAACAGAGACGGTGATGATTTTCTGAGCCAGATAGTGACCGGGGATGAAATTTTGGTCGCTTATGAAACACCTGAATCAAAACGACAATCGATGGAATGGAAGCACAATTCGTTACCAGCAAAGACTAAAGCCAAGCAAATTTTGACAACTCCAAAAAATCATGCGCACAATGTTTTAGTACAAAAACGGCATTCTATTATAATTAAATTAAATTTATCACTTCTATAATTTCTGCCACTATTTCTAATTTTGGTGTTATGTTTTTAGAAATTGTTATTTTATTCAGTAATAACTCTCTTATTTCGTTAACGTAAAAATCATCTTTTGGCATCATTTGATACAGATTTCAAAACTGCACAAAATGAGCTATTGCCGTGGCAATAAAAGAATTACGGGTGAAAAGTTATTGTCGAAAAACTATTTTATTTTTAAAATGTTAAAGCTGATCTCCATTAAAAAATTTCTGATCAATAATGAACTTGTCTAACGATTCGTAAAATCGAGTCTTCTATTGAAACAAAATTCCCAACTTTTAAGCATTTTCTAACACACATATGTAAATACAGTGAGCCTAAAATGATAGAAAATTACTAAAAATGGTAGGATGAATGGGCGAAAAATAAAATTAAAATAATACCAGTAATAAATAAGCCATCCTATTTGCAAACCATTATTTTATTTCTTTAGCACTAACATGTTTACAAATTGAAATGGAATTTCTTTTCTATCCTTTTTTTAATTTACTGCAGTCTCCCATAAATAACTTAGATACATGTAATCACGACATTCGATAATATCACTTAGATTTATACCGCGTACTTAACGTGTATTATTTTCTTTCTTAAATAGCAATTAAACCAAATTTCAATCACAAGCAAAGAATGTAGCAACAAAATGGGCGTGGTTGCAATCCTTACGTTGGACATTTCATAATTTGTGGCTCTGGAATTCCTCTATAAATCAAACGTAGGGAAAAACAATCAAGATCTTCCTTAATAGGCTGTACCCTTGTAAAGGAACGACCTGGCACACTTTTTGTCTTTGTCAAATTTTTTGACATTCTTCTCTCGTAGAAGTGAACCTTATTATAAAAAAAGGCGGCGCCTACTCCTCCCCATTTCAATCATTCTGACTCTCCCCATTTCACCACCAGGTTACCAATCAATCCACCCTTATTTTAAGCCAACGGGGATACTTTGACAAATGGCAAAGACTAGCGAAGAATATCCTTAATTTTTCATCGGCAATTAAAAAAATAAACTTTCTTCTTGAAGCTACAGGTGCATCTAAAATACTATTAGTATTAATTAGTTGTCTGTTTTTTGCTTCTTTTTCTTCGTCCTTTTCTTTTTCAGTACCCATACTTCACTATGATATTAAAAGGGTACATTCCATGAGTTTAATATTATTAAAGCGAGATTCTATGATGTAGAATGTAGACTGTTGAAAGAAATATTACAGGCTAAAATACATAATAACTACTAGTCATATCATTATAATTAGAAAAGAAATTTACAATTAACATTCTTTTTTGTACATCAGGTCTGTCTTTCTCTCCTTCTTTACCACAAAATAGTCTACAATATAATTTTATACTTCGTGACGTGGACGAAAACCACATCCTCAATACCATATGTAGTAGTCATTCTATAGTCAACCGAACAAAATATATTATTAATGATACAAATCTGTCAATAATAGAATAACAAAATTTAGGACGAAAACCCACATCTTCAATAATGTATGTAGTAGTCATCCTATAATTAATTGTTCGTGAGCAACGAAGTAACATGCCATGACGATTTAGTGACGACGCTTTTCGATGTCCTACAGTACAACACTAAACGCTCTTACAAAAAATAGCTATCTTTGACATTACTTGCATTTATTTGTGCTTCCAGTTAATCCTTCCATTCTTCTTTGTTACAAGCCTGTTACTTATCATTGTCGTTTGAGCAACAATTATATGGCGTGACGACTCAATGAACGACCCATTTCGATGTCCTATACGACAAAACTAAACGTTCTTACTAAATAATAACTATTTTACCACGTTTTTATTAGTTCGGTTTCCGTCATATCTGTCAGTCTGTCCGGGTGGAATTTTGCAATCGAGTTTAAACTAACTTCCCGATAAGTTAGAGACCTGAAATTTTGAACGTAGGTCAGAATTGGATGACAATACAATATTCAGTTGGTTTCTTGTCTCTACATTTGGTTAAACAATAGTTATTTAAACAAATAAAAATTGGCCAATTTAAATTTTTTTTAACCGCGTTATCACTTTTGAATGGTAACCGGAATATTGAAGCAAATAGGATGAGGCAATTTACAATTATATGCATTCAATTTACTTGTACTTCAGGCCAATACTTCCATCCTTCTTCGTTAGAAACTTGTCAATCATAAAATCGTAAAATTTGAGGCGAAAACCACATCCTCAATAGTATATGTAGTAGTAATTCTATATGTAATTGTCGTTTGAGCAACTAAGCCATATGGCGTGACGATTCACTGAACAACCCCTTTAGATGTCCTGAACAAAAACACTGGACGCATATAGGCCTACTTAAAAATATCTGTCTGCTGTTATATGGATTTACTTGTACTTCAATCAATCCTACTATCCTTGTTTTTTAGAATCCTGTCAATGATATAATCGTAAAAGTTGATGGAAAAAACCACATCCTCAATAGCGAATGTAGTAGTCATTCTGTAATTAATTGTTGAGTCAGGAACTGTATCAAATTATGTAGAGATTCGATGAGGAATTATGAGATCTTCAAATTGAATGTTATGTTAATCGTTACTTAAAAATTTAAATAAAAAATATCGTTTATGAAATTAAATAAGTAGGTAAGAATAAAAGAAAAACACTACTTTAAGTTAAAGTAGTTGAAAGTAAGAGAAAGAGGGGAGAGTTTGTGCAATGTTTGTAAACAGTAAATTTTTATTATTTTCATTATTTTTATAAAGAGCAAAATAATATACGTTATATTAAACAAATAAGTATTTTTTTAAATAAATCTAATTCCAGAAATAATAACACAAATCCATGAGATATGTAAATTTTCTAATACGAAATGTACACGGAACACAGAAAGAAAACAAATTTATTTTATTATATTCCTATTTTCAAAGTAAATATGCCTTCATTTTCGGCAGAAATCAAATATTCATTTTACATTCGCGTGTTTGATGTATATAAAGTATTACATCTCGCGTGTAAGGATTCGGAAGGACATGAACATGCGCTGGTCAACAGTCCAATTATAATTTTGTAATATTAGACTATTTCTTATTTATAATAAAAACTAAATATATTATATTTTCTTGAGATTATTAACACGAACGAATGGAAATAGTTTTGTTTGAATTTTAAAAATCGTTGGAAATTAAATATTAATTTAGTTTAGCGGATATTTCGATCAGTTATACTTTTCCCTTATTATTTAAAGGTAAACTATCTCTATACAAGCCGCCACGAGTCAAATCCGCTGAGAGAGGAGTCAGTAGACAACCTGACCTTGAAGAAACCAATAGGGACCGTGCGGGTTTCCTCGCTGTGACAGCGCTTGGCAGCTCGATTCTTCTACAGTTACGCTCATTTAAGGCGTTCGGAAAAATCATATATACTGTATTTAATTTTGCATCACAATTGCAAAGAGCATAATTTATGGAACAATTGAAAAATACAACCGTAGCTGCTTTGTAAACAAATCATCAGAAATTGATCAATGAAAATAATTTTTTTCCGACTAAATAAATTAACGTAATAAATCTTTCTCCGTAAAAATTTCAAGAAAAACTTCAATTAAAAAATAATGTTTTTTTTTTTACTGGGTCATTACTAACAGGGGAAATAATTATTACCGTTAAATCAAAAATGTTTTGAAAAATATATATCTCAATACTGCTAATATATCAGTCAGACTAAACATGTAATTGTTTTTAACAAAAAACTATCGTTTAACTCATAAAAAACTAAGCAAACATAATAAAACTACTTATTTACGCAACTCTATTAGTATTATATAACGTCGGTAGCCTCTCTCAGGGATTAGCCTCGTACAAGGAGCTGTTCTAATTGACAACCGCGCGCTATTCTTGCCCTCCTATTGGCTATCAATAGACGTTATTGCTGGCTATAAAGAACATAAAATAAATACCCCCTAACCCTCGAATACTCTAATATTGTCAGGTTTGGAAGAAAACAAGCGAGGATCAAGGGAGACCTGATAAGAAAGATGAAAGAGAGATATCTAACCTGAGACTACATGAAAAAAAATATGTAGATCCAACAAGGGTGCTCGGGAGTTTTAAGTCCGTACCCATTATAAGTGGACTTCTTTCTAAACTCACTAACTTTTAAACCTTCCGAAAGAGAAGAAAAAATATCTAGTAAAAAATATAAATATATTTAAAAAATACTCGTTTATTTTAAAACGTACTATAAAGTAGAAAATAAATTTCTCATCGTAGCAACAAAAAATTGCCAGAGACACACGACTAAAAATAAAAGCATGGACCATATGAACTCGTTTCCTACTAACCTCAAAAGTTCTGAAATATCCTGTGTGTATATCATTACTGTCTTCACGTATATAGCCTATTGTGTCTTCTCAGTGGATAGATGTGTATATATTAAACAATCTCTACTCGCTTCGCTCATGTCAGTGTCTCACACATGCCGGATCTTGTAACTGTAGCCTACGAATATCACATTTTCTTGGGAGGTTTAAATTTATATTTTTGACAATAACTTCGCTATTTTTCATCGTAGAGTTGTCAGGTTGGTACCATTATATGCAAAATGTAAATCTGTATACGCGTATCAAATTGAGCGTGTTATAAGTGGAATAAGACACGGAATATGAACAAAACACTGTTTAAAATTGACATGATTTTGATATTTTCATTTCGATATTTCTGCATTTGAAAGGGGTTCTATATAAGTACACTATACTCACCAAAACCAAATTGAATTTACCTATTTTTATTTTTGTAGCCACTATCGTGGTTATTTACGAAACTTTTTGTTCCTTGTTTTTTTAATGTAGTTAACAGTTATCAAGATATTCCACGTTCATCATTTTTAAACGGCAGCCATTTTGAAATTATCTGTATAAAACGTTACGTAAAAAATCCGTATACGATATCTGAACTCATAACCTATATACCAAAGTTATAACTTTTTTGGAAAATGGCCTACAGACGGAAAACTAAGCATTCTCAGAGTCAATCAGTTCCTGAATATTGGTTGATTAATTTCTGGACACCCTGTATCTACAACGAGCTAAATATTGTCTCAAAGATATGTGAACCTCGATATCGACTATAAGGTAGATCGCAATTATCTAATAACTCTCCACAGCCTATTGAATACTTTAAACTTACATGACACATAACCTTGTAAGCTAGTAACTTGGTAAGTTATGCGATCATACTGGCACTGGAATTATTTATTATTTACTAATTTATACCGCGTAATGTTTTTACATTTATCTGTTAAAATTATCTCATAGACGCTTATGAACATCTTAACATTTTGATTTGTTTATTGGAAGTGAAAGAGTTATGGCGTTTGAAATTTAAGAGTTAATATTTTAACATCATGTTGTAAAGTTCTTTTAATTGGCGAATCTAGAAGGCTGTGTGTGTGATAAATGTGTAGTCTCAGTAAATAAAGGAAATTTACTGACTGAAGCGATAAACTAAAAATGTACAGTCGGTTTCTGTTAAAATAGTTTTTATGCATACACAATGGATGAAAGGAATTTGCACCCCCTTTAAAAATATGTTATTAATTGATATAGTTGAACACGGTTTGTGGTGCATCTTTGTCGCGAGGAGCAGCTTCTGAGTTCATTTTTGAATTTTGGACTTCAAAGGTTGCAAGAGCAACCCCTGGAAACTAAACTTTAAATTATCTGGAAATAAAATATGTCTGACATAGATTAAGTGGTATTTATGAAAGTAAACCCTAAGAAGAAACTAAACGAAGTAATCAATTTTTTGGATTACTGTTCTAAAGGAACTGCTTCAATTCATTTCACTCATAAATTAGGCCTTGAATTTACAAATAAAAAACTTTTATGAAATTTTAAAAAAGAGTTGTTTTTTATTAAATTTTTTTTTAAGCTTTGTAATTTTAAAAAAATTGGTACTATGTCTGTGTTTTATTAAATATGTTAAAAGTTTAATAATTTGCTTCTTTATCACTATCAATATAATTTTTTAGAGAGAGGACTTGAATTCAGACCCAACAACCATGGGGACATTTTTATTTGCTACTCAGGTATTATAAAAATAAAAAATTTCAAAATCATATTACGATTTTTTTCACCTAAAACCACAAGTTTTAACAACAACGAAATGTATTTCCCTCGTAAAAATAATTCGGTTCTGAAATGGTAGGTTCTGATGTTGCGTGATAAATGGCACACAAAAAGAATTTCTCACTATCCAAACAAAAATAAGCCCAAAATTGAGATTTTACCAAGATTGCTAAAATATTCAAAAATCATCTTTCTTAAATTTAATAAAATTTGTGTTAATAATTGCATTTTTTTTTTTAACTTCAAATACTTATCTTTATATCGGATGATGAAAATTTCTGGTTTTAAAATTAATTATGGATTGAACATATTATTAAAGTGATTTAATCGGACATTTGCAGCATTTGTGTCTATGAAAAATAATACACGACGTTTCGAGAGTATAAATCACCCCCCGTTATCAAGTGTGAAACTAGAATATAAAAGATAAAACACCAATATAGCCTAGTAACTTTAGGGCCGTGTTGAAAACTAAAACTAAATATATAATCTTCTTCTTTTATATTATAGATTTAGTTTTAGTTTTCAACATCGTCTCAGGCTATGTTGGTGTTTTCCTCTCTTATATTCTAGTTTCATACTTGATAACGAGAGTTGATTTATACTCTCGAAACGTCGTGTATTAGTTTTCAGATACACAAATGATAAATGTCCGATTAAATAATTTTTAAAATGAGAATTTCATTGTTATTAAATGTGTTTTGGCTCGTTTCATTAAACACCTTTAAAATGAAATGTTATATGATCAAATTGGTCACCTTTAACCCCTAAGAGGCTAAAAATTCACAATTAGAACTCATTGAGAAGTTACCTATAAAGATACGTAAATAACAATGAAATTGAGTACAAGTGTAGCAATCCCGAGGTCCCTAGATGGATCTACACCTTCCCTAACCTAGTCTTGGTTTAGATACCTCTAGTTCATATTTTCTATCAAGTCTTTCTTGACCAAAACTTGTTCTCTTCCGACCCTGACGATATTAGATTATTCACCGGCGAAGTGCCTTTCTTGTATGTGTTTTTTCTTCTTCTTCTTACGTGTAAAGCAATGTTTATACAGAGGTTTTTCGCCTTTATACAAGGAAATAAGGACAATAGAATTCAGGTAGAGCGTTTTACTCTTTAAATATCTCAATTCAGTCATGTTTAAGGCTGACATTTTATATACAGTGCTCCAAAAAATGCCCTTACTTCCTTTTTCATCTCATAGAATTGTTTTAAATGATGACCTATGTAAATTCGAAATTTTTGACTTACCACCCGCTCGATCACACTCCTAAGTCAAAAATTGAAAACCGTGAACTAAGAATCAGCCCCTCACTACAAAAAAAATTCCACAACTTTAATCTTTTTAACATCGAATGTCTCAAAAACTGTTAATTTTACAAAATATTATCCTTTTTTAACGACAATCAAAATGGTTTATTATTTTTTATTTAGCTTAAAGAACAACCTGAGTAATCGACAAAAACTGAAAAAAAAAGATGATGATTTTTTTTAACAACACTTATTTACTGTTATAAACATGCAGAATTAAAAACTAATAATTGTAGATAATTACCAGAATTAATGTTTCAGATTTTTGTTATCCTTTAAGCTACAGAAAGAATAAACAAAAATTAGTTTTTCGTTAAAAAAGGAAAATATTTTGTCTATTGCAAATATTTTATAAAATTAATGGGTTTTGAGATATTCGACGTTAAAAAGTTTAAATAGGTGCCATTTTGAAATTAGTTAAGGAAATCTGTTGATTATTTTTTTCAAATTGGGTTTTTATAACACTAAGTAGCCTAGCATTCAAAATTTCAACAGCATATTATTTACCCTTACAAAATTATGAATTATTTTGTTAAAAACACAAAATGGCGGCTAGATAGAAAACCAAGTATTTTTGGAAATGTGTTTACATGAACTTTTTCATTGGTTTTGATGTGAGGAATAAGTTCGTGAAATTTTTGAACGATTTTTGTATACGTAGATAAAATTAAATTTCACTTAAAACCACCAAGCCTATATTCATTTACAATTCCCTTCCCTTAATAACTCAAAGACAGATCACACCTAAAAACGATTGCTGTTTTTTCTCAATTTTAAATCTCGTCCACTAACTTTGCAAAGTGGGAACACAAGACGTTATGCAAATATCGCATTTAGAAACACTGGCTGCACATTATAACTTGTTTGTTTTGTAGCTATAACTTGTCTGACCCATGCAATGTAGTGGGTGGGAAATGTCTTGTACACCACCCTGTAGGGGACCAGCTGACTGTTGTACATGTACTCTTGTAGCTTAAGTGATATATGATTTAATAACACTTTTATTTGACACAGACTGTACGACAAAGATGAGTTATTCTGAGAAGGTATATTTGCGGAATTATTATTTGCGATCGTTCCCATGGTAACGCTGAAATAATAGGTTGTAAAATGTGCACTGATCCTACTCATTTCAGTAATTTAACACCATTTTTTTATTCACGGTATTTATATACAGAGTGCCCAAAAAGTCCCGAATAAAGTTTGAACCCATAACAGTATAAAAACAAATATAAATTGTGTACAATCTAATTTGTTAGCCCAAAAATGACCCCACCAAAGTAGGTAAGTTCTAATTATTAATAAAAACTTATATTTTTTGAGAATTCCATGGAAATTCTCATTAATATAAATTAACACAACATTTAATGCAGTTTATTTTAATGTTTTTTTTTTTCATTTGTTCAGTGTCCGATTTCACAAACATAATTTTTATTTCACAACTTTCTCAACGCGTTGGCATGATTTATGTAATGATTTTGTGCTATTTTCTTCTTTAAAATATTTCAAACGGAAGCTTAGATTTGTTTCTATGTCTTTAAACTCTATAATTATAACCACTTTTGAAAGCACTTAAAGGGTTGTATATATTTTTTTAAATAACACAAATCAAATCGTCTTTCACCATATGATATACCAGGAAATTATGAGGAGTTACCTCCTTCCTCTTTCTCATATTCATCTTTAATTATTGTCCTCTTTAGTTTAAGTTTTGACTGCCTTATTTTCTTTTAAAGTTTGGTCTTCGCGATGCAATGTGAAGCTTACACCATGTCTTAAGGCATAGGGCCTGCTGTGGGCTCTCATTGGATGATCCAAATACTAAAGCAGACAAGTTCCTCAATTTAGCAAGTTTGTAGTATTCTTGTATCTGCAGGATTACTACGATCGTTAGTAGGGTTTTCCAACCAACTTTACTTCCATTTAGTAGAATCGGTTTTTTTTAAACTTTCAGTCTGGAGCTTAATTTTTTCTGAATGTCCCCTACACATGTAAAACTAAATAAATTAACTAATTTTATTCTATATAAATACTGTATGTAGAAAGCTAGGCAATCACACTACACCCTACGCTTCAGTTTAGTCCTAAAACTTAAAACTGGTTCTAGAAAAAAAATTAAAAATTCAATTACAGTAGACACATAAACTATACATCATTTTAAATAGAAAATTTTGGGCTATAATTTAAAATAAAGAACTGGAATTTGAATTTCTTTCAACATAGTTCAGGACTGAAACTGTATTACTCGTATACTACTAAAATTACGGCATAAACCAAAGGTCGTTGACCAGTTTGGCAACGTTAACAAAAATATATTTCTTCAAAATTTCAATTATTAATTAAATTTCAAAATAAATTTACGACTATATTCCAATTCTCCTCGCACACTATACCAATTTTCTCCAATTAATTTTGTTTACCCCCCCCCCAATATTCTGCATCTAAAATACCCTTTCCTAGTTTCACCTAAATCTAAACACTTACCGAAAAATCGCTTTACCCCTTGCAAGAAAATTACAAGTAACAATATCTTCCATCCTTAACTAATTTATTATTAAATAATAACTTGGCGAGCCTCGCTTTAAATATTGATCTTATGATACCCCTTGTACAGCCTATTTTAACTATAAAAAATATAATAAATTCGTAACAAAAAATAGACCTCTGTTTTTTTTCTGATTTTCACATTTCATCCCCTCAAAAAAGAAAAAGCAATTTTCAACTCGCCGGCCGTCAAGCCCGACGTCTTTGTCATTCTAATCTATACCGTAAGCACGATAGCGTCCGCAAAAAAAAGATAGGAACATGAAATTTATTACAGTGGAATAAAGTGTACTCGTATTGAAATTTAGAAAAATCAAATTAATAATGGCGCCAACTATAAACCGTTTTTGTTCGTATAACACGCTAAATTCTATACAAATTTGCAATTTAAATTCTGCATGTACCAAATCGACCGTCCACGATTACAAGGTATGAAACTACTGGTAAAAATGGAATTTCTAATACTGGCGAAGAAATTTACAAATCCTAAATATATTAAACGTACGTCAACACCAATGATATACACAATTACAAAATTCAAAAAAAATGTATATAACTGTTTTAAATACACTTACACTACTGGATAAGACCCCTTGATCTACCAATACAATTTAATATGTCCTGCAAGACCCAAGAAACCAACTATATAATTACATTTAGAGAATCTGTTTTTATTTAATTTTTAATGGGGCTGGGTTAGTACTATAATGGCGTCCATTAATTCCTTCGTTCATGTAAGCAACCAGTTATTTTAATTTACTAGATATATTATGAAATAGAAACCTATTTACGGTGTTCCTGATCTCTTCTGAATCCTACAAATGATTCATTTCATTTTTTCTACAGCTCCCAATATTCAACCATCTATACTCGCTTCGCTCGTGTCAGTGTCTCGGTTATGAAGGGCATTGAAGCTGTACATATGTGAAGGAACTTCTACTCGCAGCGCTCCTCTCTGTGACTCAGACCTACTTCGTTGAGCAATAAATTCCATCACAGATAGATAAATTGGTGTCATTACATTTTTTTTTTTTTTTTTTTTTTTTTTTTTTTTTTTTTTAATTCAATATTACTACTGAGTATGTACCCATCTAGCAATTTACACTTCATACAATAGATTTTTACACTTGTAAGGTATATGACCCAATGGTTATCCCCAATCACTCTTGTCCATCAGATCTGAAGGCTTGTTCCTCTTCAGTCTTCTCTCCACCCGGGTGACGTCCAACAGTCCCTGTACCCCATGGTGTTCATGTTGAATAATGCGTTGTTTGTGGGTGTCATTACATGCTGCAGAATTGAAATGTACAAATTTTTTATCTAATTTAGAGCGTTAAAAGTTTAAGAAACAGGAGATATGCAAAATACACTGTTTAAAATGACCATTTTGAATTATATTTTTTGTTAATTTTAATATTTTCTATATGAACACACTATAGTCCACTGTACCAAATTTATTGTTCTTAACTTAATTTTTGTAGCCGCTCTCATGATTACGTGACAACGACGACGGATGGACAGCATGTTGAAAATTACTTTTTCAGTTTGTTGAGGATATGAAACGTAAAAATCAGTAAAAAAAACTGGAGGACTAACAAACTCACTTCGTACCACCAGATAAGTAAAGAAATAAGCCGAAAGGACTTAATAATTTCTCCGTTGTAGACTAATTTATTTTCTATATTACAAATGTAAAACCCTCAAATGTCTTTTCGTTTGAATCTTTAGATTCTAATTTGAACACAAGAATGAAAAGTTAAACGATAATGATTCCTGAAAAATGAAAAGCTTGCGTGAGTTTAATAATTTTCCCGCAGTATTGAAATTACTGCATTTTAATATCGCTGCAAATGATCCAATTATGAATTATAGCATGTCGACACTTGTATGATTGGATTTTAACAACACTCGTGGGGTGAGGGAGAGACGTATATTTTTCATTGTCACGTGTAAAAATAACATGTAAGTACTCTACGTGCATGTTATATGACTTGATGGGAATTTGGTACGTGTTAATTTTGCTTAAGGGCGTCAGTATAGCTAATTTTTGTGAGAGTTTAAATAATTGACTGTTCTTTCCTCTCTCTCTCTCTCTCTCTCTCTCTCTCTCTCTCTCTCTCTCTCTCTCTCTCTCTCTCTCTCTCTCTCTCTCTCTCTCTCTCTCTCTCTCTCTCTCTCTCTCTCTCTCTCTCTCTCTCTCTCTCTCTCTCTCTCTCTCTCTCTCTCTCTCTCTCTCTCTGTCTCTCTCTCTCTCTCTCTCTCTCTCTCTCTCTCTCTCTCTCTCTCTCTCTCTCTCTCTCTCTCTCTGTCTATCGCATGTACCTTTCTGGGGATATACGTCCTGGAGATACCTTGTTGGATCTCGGTAAATATAAAAGGTAGAAGTCTGATTTTTAAAAAATGTATTGCTTAATAAATAAGTATTACTCCTAATACGTTATCTCTCGAAAATTTTGATTTTGATTTTTTTTTAAATATGTGTTTTGTGGGGATGTAACGGTTACGAGAGACAGAAACTTGTGGGCATGTAAGAGACAAGCTTTTCTGGGGATATGATTATTTTGTTAGAGAGAAGCTTTGCGAGGATGTGAGAGAGTGATTTACGGGGATGTATTATTTGTCCCACGTTTACATTTTATTGCATGTCATTATGTTTATATTTTTGTTGTTATTCGTTAAGTGATTGATTAAATTAAATTATGTTTCATATTTGTTAAATAGATTGTAATTTATAAAGTAAATTGTAGTAAATGAAAATAACAGTATACTAACAAATTTACAAACTTTTTGATAAGTCAAGTTTTAAATTATTACTTCGGAAACAAAACTAATAATGTATAACAAAAACGCCTGGTTGATACAAGGAAGCTTCAAAGGAATGTTAAATGGAAATAATCCTGAAAAACTCACTAACAATGTTTGTGTGAATTCTTTGTAATTATTGTGTTTCGTTTTACCACCACCATTTTAGAGCATTTTAAAATTATGAATCAAGACACCGCGATACTCGAACATACAATTTTATTTATTTCATTTTATAATTATCGGTATGAACATTTAAATTAGATTTGTTACTTCCCACTCTCATCCAGGAACATTATATTATTCAAACTACAACCAAAAAAAGTTATATTTTCAACGGGACACATGCAAATTAAATAAACATATTCTTCTCAAAATGTAACTGAGGTAAAATACATTTTGTCTATGAATTAATACCTTGTAACTTTTATTATTAGTAGGCTACTGCTCAAGTTTTACACAGAAAAATATAACATAGAAATAAAAATAATTATAAGTTAGAATTAAAACAGAAATTCCTATACAAATACTGTAATTTGAATCAGATCTCGAGACGCGAAAACGGTAGCGTAATATTTTTATGGTTTCCCATTAAAAACATAGTAAACATTTTTTTTAAATGGGTCATAAAAACGTTAAGTCGTTCTTTACTTTTATTTTTGCTGCCATTTTTAATTCTTTGAAGATATGACTAACCAAAAGGTTAAAAAAAATCAAATGTTCAGCATTAAGAAACTTACGATTAACCCTATTCGTCTATTCTGGTAGGTTACAGATGGACCTACAACTTAGTTGCGTAGGTTCAAACCTAGTTACTAAAGTTTTTTTTTTACTGCGTGTAACTATCTCTTCTGACTTTATTAGTCTAATTGGAATACAGTAAAGAAGTTAACAAAAATAATAATAATACATTCGTACAAACTGATAATAAAATCAACTCTTTTAAGTATAGGCCTACTTATTAGGAACGTAAAAAATAACTACAACTGGCTTTATAATTCGTTAACAGCTCTAAATACAATTAATTTGTATAAAAAATCAAAGTGCTGTTAACTTTACCACACAATTTCTGTCATGTTTATTACCCCCCATTAACAAACAAAAGGTTGGGACTAAGGGCTTGGTCGGCTACTGGTAGGTCGTAAATGCACAAGGGATGCTAGGTTTGATTTGTCAATACACTTAAGAAATAAGAAAAAACTTAAACATTAGGCGTACTACGACTATTGTTATGTATACATTTTTGACAAAATTTAATTTAATATCGTTACCAAAAACCAACTCGATTGTTACTGCACACAAACAGGCTGCGCCTATATTGTATGATTTTTTTACCAAATTATGTCGTGTTTGGTATCTTTCTTCTAATTTTTTCATTTACTGTACTTTTCAAATATTCGATGGAAATTTCCAAATTACGATCATGAAAAGAATGTTAATTTCCTATAGTGGAGATGCATAAATGAGACACAATATTGAATTAACTGAAGGCGGAAGCGAGGACTGGGGTTTAAACAGGTTCAAGTGGGTGTGTGTTACCTGAATAAATTACAATAGCTTGGACTTAGAACTCAAAAATATGTCTACAGAGAAAGTTATTTATTACACGGCGGGTTGTTTGTAAGTAAAATAATTGTAAACAAGTAGAACTTTATGGTTTAGACAACTTACAGATGGTCCTTTTCATGGGTCCAAAGTCCACTGACACTTTTCTTACTGACGGAAGTGATTTTTACTTTTCTAAAATTATCTGCCATAGTAATATTATATAGTTTACTATAGTAAAATTCAAGTCAGCTTGAGGCGGAAACCCAGTCGACCGCACTAATCGCCTACCCTTGGTGTCTATTGTGCGACTCGGCCGCGTTAAGTAGCCACTGGCTGGGGTCAGTGAATCATAACTAATGACTCCAGTAACGATATGCAACTTTTCCTCCTTCCTTAAATTCCGAAAAACAAATGATAACACGTGTTACATTGCAATTTTCTGATTATTTAGATACCAAATTTCAAAGGAATCGGTCATCTGTGACAAACACAGAGTGATTAGTGAAGTTATAAATGGTTTACTGTATTAATAAAACTTCCGTATATCAGACGAAACATTTTTATTTCAGAAAATATGTACAATTTATAAACACTAAAATAAAATAAATAAATATAATTAAATAATTAACCAAATTAAATCATTTAATTAAAATTAATATTGTTCCCCATGAAGGCAAAGGAATCAAGCTTAGTATAAACAAGTAAAATAAATTGTACGTATGCCTAAACTTAAAAACTAATAATAATACTGTACAGCATTTCCTTACAGAGGAAGAGCCAAATCATCAGCTAAATAACATAATTCTCTTGCTTTACTGTGTTATAACATTAGTCCTCAAATGTTTGGCAAGACAAAGTTACACAAATATTAAACTGTATTATTGAAGAAAAAATAACATTATTTACTAAATTATATTAATTGTTATTAAATTAATTAAAATTACTATTAATGCCCATAAAGGTAAAGGAAATCACACTTAATATAAACAAATAAAACACTCGTACTATGCCTATACTATAAATAAAGTACACGTACGTATAACTAACAATAATACAGTATTTCCTTAGAGAGGAATAGCCAAATCATCAGATGAATCATCACTTACTTCAATCTGGTCACTGTGGGAGTCTTCATCTTCTGTGTCGTCGTCGTTCCCAGCATCCAACACTATGATCCTGTCGTGCAAATCATCGCTGATGGCATCCACCTCCCACATCATGTCCTCAACTTTCTTCACGTGAGTGACGCACTTACTCCAATCCTCCGAAGAAATATTGTTCAATGCATTGTGTAACAGAACTTCTACGGTATTCAGAGAATAATCAGCATTCTTCTTCGCAACTTCATTTTTCACTGTGGCCCACACCAGCTCGATGGGGTTCAGGTCACAATGGTAAGGGGGCAACCGCAGCACTGTGTGACCACACTCCTCAGCCATTTTGTCGATTTTATAAACCTTGGCCTGTAATTTCAAGTGAATAGGGATGAGTTCTAGGAGCTCTGCCTTCACGTTCTTCGGATTGAAATTCACGCCGTTGTCTGTGAGCCATTCTTGGATGTGAATCTTCTTCCAACTCATTTTTGGGATTTTATTGACTGTCTGACTGTGGTATGACGCATTATCCATAACAATGACGCTGTCAGGTGGAAGTAAATGCAGAATTCCTGAGAACCACTCTTCAAATGCTGTGGCGTTCATCTCGTCATGATGGTTTGCGTTATCAATTTTCGCAGTTTTTTTTGCTCGAAATACCCATCGTGCGTCTTTAGTTTCTGTGGGATCGGAATGGCCCACATAGTATATATAGCTGGCCCGATCCGGCTTTGCACTGAGAGACAAATCAAACTTAAATGTATATTAACCAAAAAAATATACCAACAAATATATTTTACTATGTATTTCTTATGGGGATTTTTAGTAACAATTTAATAAAACCATGTACAAATTTGTCATTATTTCACAAAAAGTTTAGGTTACTTGTTAAAATCTACTTCAATGTTGTTAAAAGTAGCGAAGAAATTAGTTTTTTCGTTGTAAAGTAATTAAATTTTATTGTATCTTGATGAAATTTTCACCAAATGTGTACAAATATTAATTAATAGATGTGTTAAAATTTATTTAAATCTGTTTATTCGTTTAAATATATATATATATATATATATATATATATATATATATTTACATCCCTATATCACTATGAGAACCGTACATGGGCAATTTTATATTGAAAGTGGCAGCCGGGTGCTTAGGGCAGCCGTATACGGCTGCCACTTTAAAACCAGTGCTTTTCTTAAAACCTGAAACAATTATGAACAAAATAAAAACATTAATTTCAACTAGAGATAGTAACATGACTTTATCAACCGCCATTTTGTTTTATTTCTTAAAAATAATGTATGAAAATCAAATATTAAATAATGCATCGGCTGCAATAATGATAGCATAATGTAGAAAATCTATACACTAGAAGTTTACACATTAGCCACCGACTGCGCTTCAGTCAGTTTGTGTATATTAAGATATTGTATAGTTTACCCATTAAGATACCAATGTGGCAGCAGTAGATCTGGCAACAATGCAGGACTTCATATTGATAGTTAATATATTATATATATTATGAATAAACGATTCTAGTCTTCATAAAACCAAAAAAAATGCTTTTGAAAAATGATTCTATAACAGTTGATTTCTTTTAAATTCCAATGCTAACATGTAGAGTGCAAGTTGTTATACTTTAAATATTCGTAATTTCGTTATACAGGGTGATCAACTCAAGATGACCAAACATTGGGATCTCGGAAGCTATCAGTTTCTCAAAAAACTTTAAATTCGTAAACTTCCATGAATTTATAAGTAAATTAAAATTAAGGTGTTACCATATTTTTAATCTTCACCATTTTTCCAGAATGGCCGTCATTTTATTTGTTTTAACACAAACGCCATAATAATTTTTTTACTATTTATTCACTAATCATATTGAAATTTTTTTTTTAATTTATCAAAATCCGTTTAATCGTTCTTGAGTTATAAACATCAGTATCGGTTTTAGAATACTCGTAATTGTTAACTCTAAGTAAATGGATTTTGTTTTAGGGATTTTTTTTTTTTTTTTTATGATCACAACTTTTTATTATTTAACCGGTAATAATTTATTACGATCGATTAAAAACTTTCAAATAATGTTCGTATTATCATTTGTAACAATCCTATGAAGTATCAATTTGATAACGTTAAAATTGATTTCTCTTCCAAAAAAAGCTCTGACCAAAAGTATAGACAAAATCGCTCTATATTTGACACGGGTCTTTTATTACGTCCAATATCAGTTTAAAACGTTTACAATTATTTATTCTAATAATCATTTTTAATAGAATATTTTATTATTCTTCGAAATCTGTTGTGCCGTTCTTGAGTTATAAACACCAGAACCGGTTTTAGAAACGCGTAATCATGAACTAAAAGAAAATTTTTTTTTAGCGCTTCTGAATGCACATAATTCACGGTCGACCGGTCTGAGCTATCAGAACAGAACGAAAATCATTTGATTCATAATGAATGTCAGAACATACCCTGACATTTTGATACAAATATGTCGAAAACTGTGTCACCTATAGACTATAAAACTATAAACTATAAAAGTTACAAACAAAGAGTTTATCATTTTTTGTTTTATCGTGTTATATGTTTGTTATACATTTTACTAGTATTTTTATAAAACTATAGAGAATATGCGGTTACTTGTAAGACATGCTATACCTTGGAAGTTCTATGATTAGAAATATTTAAATAATATATGTTTTGAAATAATTAAAGGTATGAATTAACAAATACAGGATCAAAAAATATATAAAACAATAGTCAAACTTTATACTATTTATGCTAAAGACCGTAGGTACATTTTAAATAAATTGAAACATCATTTTTTTTTAAATATAAACCACAATATTTTATTGAAACTTGCCGACCATGGTTTCGCTAGTTACAGCATTGTCAAGGTAGTTACAGCATTCCACAAAATGGCGCGGAAGGTAGGTTATGTTGGTCAAATTAGTTATAAATTAAACAAACTATTGGAAAAGAAGAAAAGTTGAAAACCAGCATTTTATGTAGATAATAATTTGGGTAAATTGTTAATAATAGTAAAGATAAAATACCAAAAAATGAGTAAATGTTGGGTCTATCAATTATTTTGTAAAATTTGTAACGTTACATATGTAGGGCAAACGGGTAGAAATTTTAAAACTAGATTAAGTGAGTATGATAGAAGATTGAGGTTAGGACATGAGGACTATAGTTTTGCTAATCACGCTTAATAACACATAATGTTTCGGAATTTCATGCTAATATAAATTTTGATACCTTACACACAGCTAATAAATCTATAAAATTAAACCTTCTGGAAAATTTAGAAATTAATAGATTCGTTAAGAATAAAAATTTGTTAGTTTTAAATTGAACAATTAATTCTCCACTCTTAAAACCATTAACCACGATAAGTCATTGTATCTCCTCCCCTACTCTCCTTTTCTCATTTAGGTTACAAGTGAAATACCCAGCTATTGTTGTATATGTACTGAACCTTTTTGTTCTTCATTCTTGTAAAATACCTTGACAATGCTGTTACTAGCGAAAACATTGTCGGCAAGAATCAATAAAATATTGTGGTTTATACTAAAAAAAATTGTTGTTTTAATTTAGTCAAACTTTATGTAAAAAAATGAGGTATTATAATAAACAAATTTAATGTTTGGACCAGAAGATTGGAGAGAGAAATTATAATTGATTTGAAGGCTAGTAAAAAAACTTAGACCTACTCTTGTAAATTTCAAAATGAAAGAATGGAATTAAATAAATTAATCTGTTATTAATAAATAATTAAGTAGAAATATAATTATTAAATTTTATATGTAAATTTTATACGAAGAAACAGACCAGAAATAAATTGTAAAATTATTTAAATAAATGTAAGTAAAGAATTAATAATTATTTAAGTAAAATATCAATAAATAAATATAAAGATTAAAGAACAATTTAGTATATTTATTTGAATTAGAATGGATCAAAAAGAATTTAAATAATTAAAAAATGTGAAAATATTTTAGGGAGTACTGATTACTGTTGTACTAATAGAACAGCCTTGAGAATAAGATTGTAGGTATGTGACAAAGGAATGTAGGAGGTGAATCAGGTGTTAATAGTGGTTAGTTAGTTTCAGACAAATCACAAGAAATATGAAAATTGTATCACTCTAAGAGAGAACAAAAAACAATTAAGAAACACAATATGTAGATCTCTCTAGCTATAAAAATCTAGTTTGAAATTTCCTGTTCATGAAATGGCCGATTTGTCCAAATAACTCACAAACCAATTTTTTTGCAAAAATGGTAACTAATGAGTTTTGTTTGAGTTCTTTGAGGCTACACTTAGGTAAAATATGAACAAAATCGTTAATGCCGGTTTTTAGAAAATCGTATTTTTGAATGATAAATTTATATATATAGCACTTATCGCAAAAAAATAAATAAATATATTTCTGACTAAAGTACCAAAGTATGTATAAACTAATTTGATTAGAATCAGTCTACCTGTTTGGGCTATAGAGTGAACAGACACATATCATTCCATTCCAAACATATTGAATTCTATTAGAAATTGGTCAAAGTGTTTGCGCATAGTTCTAATGTTCTGATGTAAAACGTATCTATACCTATCTTTTGCATCTTTACAAAATGAATCAAATTAATTATATCTTTACTTTTGTCCATACTTATCTAAATATTTGCATTACAACAAAAGTAATATATTGTGTTAACCTAATGCTCGCTATTTAAATCGTTCTTTACCTAAGAAATAATTAAAGAAAATATACCACTCCATGCTATTTTAAATATTGAATTTTACAAATAAATGCAAATAATTGGAAATGAAATAAATAACGAATGAAACACATGGTTACAAAACAATATCAATAATAACAAACAATTTTATGATCAAAAGTCGTAATACAGAACCAACAATAACTGGACTACACAATCTCACAATCGGGTTTAAATAATTTTTCTTAATTATAATATGAGTGGTAAAAATACAATATAATATTATTTAGTATACAAGGAAAAGGCTTACATTAATTAAATATTATTTATTACAGAAAAAAATAAAGTTCATTTTTTAAAAAAATGTTTAGAACGATAGTGTAAAAATTAGCTTAGTTAGTTCCTGGTATAATTGGAAGCTATATTATGTGTTTGAAGTAGTAGACGAAATTATATTTCATCAAATTATGAAGTAGTAATATCATATTATAGTAGACGAAATTAATTACAATATAAAGTAAATACTGTATTTGTTGTTAACTGTTAGTATGAAACATGTTATATTACAAATACAGTAACTAAACCTATTAAGTAAGAGTAATCATAAAAATTACACGTAATACAATTTTTTTTTCTGATAAGATACGTCTGCAACGGTTTTGTCTTTAAAAATCTTGATTTTTTAAAAGTTGGGTCACCATCTAGTGTTTAATAAATTTTAATCTACTGGAGACCATTTTGAATAATTCGTTTTCAGAAGTACTCCATCATATTAAAATTATTTACAATTAATTTTAGTATGAAATGTAGGTATAACTTATTAAATAGCTTATCGAATTTAACTGCAAAATTACAAAGTAATTTATTATACAAAGTTAATAAGTAAATTATTATAATATGATTATTATAATACAATATTATAGAAATTATAGAAATAGGAAAATAATAAATGTTACACAAAGTTACAATATAAAATAAACATAAACATTGGGAAATGAATCAGTAAAAATACATATATGTATTTTTTTTTTAATGTGAGATAGTATATTATAACCTATTTTGAGGTTATAATAAAAATAAAACAACAACTAGACTTATCTATTATGTAAGGGAAATTACACACCATTTTAAATTAAAAAATTTAAATTGATTTAAAAAAATGAACATTACATTTTTAATCAAATCAAACTGAGAAAACTATATAAAGTGATACCTTTTATTTAAATCTAATACATGTATATAGATAAAAACGAAAAATTAAAACAATAAATTGTTCTAATTACGTTATAAAATCCTCAAATAAATTATTTTAAATATTTTCTTTTCCGCTTGAATTGTTGCAACTATCATGAGTACAATTTTCCGCCTGTCCCAGCTTCGTCACTCTGTCATTTGTTGACACGTTTCGGATAACCTCCATTTCAAAACAACTATTTGTACTGATCATCCTACTATGGGAATCGTTATTTTAAATTTAACGTCGATTTAATATAACGATTCCCAGAGTAGGATGATCAGTACAAATAGTTGTTTTGACAATGTAGGTTATCCGAAACGCGTCAACAAATGAGAGAGTGACGAAGCTGGGACAGGCTGAACATTGTACTTGCGATAGTCTTACAAATAAACCGAATAGCGTATAGTTAAAGGTCTCATAAGAGTCATGAAAATATACACAATTTGTTTATTTACAGAAAGCTTTTTTTGTATAGAAGTTTTTGAACTAAAACTTTTATTTCAGGCCAAGTTTTGTTTTTGAAAACTGTTTGATATTGGGACATTAACATCTCACATTCGTGTTTTCTTGGTGGCTTGCACTTGGCAATGTGAGTCTTAAAAAAAATTGAATACAATATTTTTCTCTTGATCGGTCCATTTTGTAATCTCTCTTTTTATAGATTTCTTAGAGGCTACTATGTTTCTTTTAGTTTGCAGAAATGAACTGGAAGAAGACTCACTTACTCCGATTAGGTCTTTTAAAGGTAACAAGTCTCCGTCTTCTTCTTCTTCTGAACTTTTACTTCCTTTATCAACTTCATTGAAGTTGGTAGATTGTAATATATCTTCGTCAAGATTTACCTCTATCTCATCTAGCGATTTACCTTTATTTTTAGCTCCTTCGCTACTCTCAATTGACAACAATAACTTTGCAATTTTTGCTGTTTGGAAAACGTCATCTGGGAGCCTATATTCACTACGATGGACTGAAGACGTATGCCCCATAAACGAAGCGAGCTGTTCAATATCCTGGTCATTTAATTGGAACAATTGAGATATTATTGCTTAATATTTCCTGAGGGTTCTTGATGTGACTGCATCAGGATTTTTCAAACCTGCTATTTTGGAGTGTTTCTGCAACACTTTATAACCAGTGATCGGATTAGTAGTATTTACATTTGCAAAGAGGAATATGTTCTCTGATGGAATAAAATTGCTTCTTAATTTAATCAGCAAATCTTTTGCACGTCAAAACTGAACAACACAGGTGTCACTTTTCGTTTTCCCTGATTGACCACCCGTTTAAATTTTCTTATAAGAATCATTTCAATAGGTCTCACTACTTGTTCGAACTCCTCATAATTATGGTTATTTGAATATTTTCATATAGATCTAGTGGAAGTCTCTGAAGCTCACCTACTCGTTTTCTGCACAAAAGGAGTACTCTACAGTATGTAGTCTCAACCAACTGACGGTAGGCACGCAGATCACACAGTATTTGTGGTACCGTAAAGGTAGTTCCCCTTTTTTCGTAGTAAATCAATTAAATGTTTTCTCTCCTTAGATTTAATTGGTTTTGAATTTATTCGTTCAACTTCAATTTCGAATCGATGGTTTCTTAAAAGGTGTCTAGCAAATGTAGTAACTAGTGTCTCACAATAAAAACAAAAGTCTTTTCTTCTAACGCGCTTAGGTTTATTATTATCCTGAAATAAAAATGTGTTATTTTCAGAATTATTACCCGAATACGGTTTGTTTTGGAGATCCCAACTTTCAGTTAACAAACTTCTTTGGGGTGAATTTGTTTTATCAATAATATTTTCTTCATATCTGGCTCCAACTTCAATACTATTACGGATTAATCGTTCTTCAGAAAATACCTTCAGATCGAATGAACACGAGAAGTCTTCTATTATGTTATTTTGTGAAGATGTCTGGGCTTAAAAATCTGTATTACTACCACTACTACTATCAGGGACATATTCTGGGTCAATATCCGAATCATAATAATCAATGGAAGGCGATGGGTTTTGACAGTTCACAAGACTGGTTCGAGTCAAATTTTCATCATATAAATAGCTGCCCTGTAAATAATTAAAATGTTTTGTATGTCCTTTGATTGGTATCTGTCCTCCTTGAGTATTTTCTTCAGGAACAGAACTTTCAAAATTAAATGTCTCGTCTTTTTGTTGAACTGGCTCATTTGAATTTGAAACCAAACCAGGAAATGAAATCGAGTTGCTTGATGATTCTCCATCAGAGCTATCACTGTACGGCACAAGTGGCTGAAAAATTGGCGTTATGCTCTCAGTTTCTTGAAATAAAAACATTTTCCATCCTAAAAAGCAAAACATTGTAGATTTGTATTATTGTTATTATAACATAGATCTATTAATATCTAAACATTTTAAATTATTTAGACATAGGCATTTATTTTCAATATAAAAGATTTAAACATTCTTTTCGGGATCAAAACTATGGCCTAAATGCAAAAAATTGTTAACAAAGTTAGAGTTTTTATAACAATACTTCCAACTATGTATGTATTTCTGGACATAATGTAGTTAGTAGTTATTTCTTGGATGTTACTTTAAACTTCCATTATTTGTTTCATTATTTTAAAATAATTTTTTAAAGTCTGTTAGATTGTTATAAAACATTGTAAACAACTAACTTTAAAATAAAATATATTAAACTAGCGGAGCCATGCGACCTTTCATAGTTCATGGGAAAAATAAACTATTAACTAATGATTGACTCAATTCTAACATTGTACGTACATTCTAACATATTAATTACATCCTGATATTTCTTGAATCACCATGCATAAACATATTTATTAGGTATTACAGAAGAATATTATCATATAAATCTACTTAAACATTATCCATAATAAACATTTATAACAATAGAGAGTTTTTAGGTAACTAGTAGGCCTACAGCAAAAGAGGTTTAACCGCAAAGACACTTCTCTTGCAAAATAGGTTTGACGTTTCAATGTGTACCCACATTCCTGTCAGAGATAAACTATAGAGATAGTTTAATAGAAACAAGATAATAGACTCGTTGAAAGGGACAAATTACCCTTTTGAAATACACAACTGCCTTATACAATATTTAAAACTTATATAAAAATAATCCCACATAAATTAATAATAATTTTTCAGTCTTGTTAAACAATGGGGTCCGGGCAAGCTAAGCCGATTAGTGCCAGGTGACCGAATCTCTACCTAACTACGACCATTCCAGAACTATAGTGGTGGTCGGACTATATTCTTAGAAGACATATATTTTACCCTTTTATGTCAAAACTTAACAAATCTCTCTGCAAGGTACTGTTGCATTGAAACTATCTGGTATTCCCCACAGTTTAAAGACAATAGGCCTATAAGAAATTTTCTAGGTTAGTGATAAACGATCAGGTAGATTTGTTTTAAAACATTGTAAACCACTAAATATAACATATATTAAACTGGTGGAACCATGCGACCTTTCACAGTTCATGGGAAAAATAAACAAATAGGCCTAATAAACAACAGTCCCGTATTTAAAACTATAACCTTAAACTATTAACTAATGATCGACTCAATTCTAACATTGTACGTACTTCTAACATATTAATTACATGCTGATATTTCATGGAAAAAAATGAGTAAATTTCCATATTCTTATTCGAGTTAAAATAAATAATAAAAATTTAACGTTCACATATTTAATTATTAAAAAAAAAAAAAAAAATATGACGTCCAAATAAATCACTTTTTATATTTGTTTTAATAATTAATGTCATAGATCGCAAATTCAGTTTTCTTTCCTTTGAAACTAATTATCCTAAAATTAAAATTCATAAAATGAAATTTTATAATAATATATATATGCCAATATTAAGAAATATTCGAATTATAAGCGAAAACCTACTCTGAAGAACAATTTACAATAAAGCGTAAATGATTTTTTGACCAAAAAACATACTTAAAACGATTAGATATAATTGACATTATAACAGTCTATTATCGAACATACAAAGAACATTTTGTGAAAGATTTATTGAAAAATATTTATAAATACGCTTTTCGTGATCGTTTTTATAAAATGTGTAAGGCCAAATGAACCGTTGGAAGGAAATTAGAAATAACCTGTAGTTTTTTCATACACAAAATTATTGAAACTAGTTTTATCATGATGAAATTTACACAGAACATTTATTTATGCATAGAATACATTTTGTTGAATTCGGGCATCATAGGAGTTATGCGTATCACAGGACAGCCTGGTACTTTAGTATCAATATGGTTTTACGGTTTTCGGGTACACGTCAAATTAATTGCCTAAAAGTAAAAATAAAATAGTGGAATCAGTTGCCACTGTAGATGAGTTTCCTATTTACTTCTAGTAATAAAGTTTTTAGCATGTTTGACTATGGAATTCCTTTGATTCCTTTGATTGAAAGATGTCATTTAAGCCTAAATGGTTATAAACAGAAGCTTGTTAGAATACAATGGTATCCCTCTGTATTCTTTGCTACCTGTTTACTGGGAAAGCAACCACTGGCCTAGGAATTAAATAAACACAATATTTCTTAGAAACAGTAGTTTTAAGGTTAAGTTTTCAATAACTTCAAGAGCAGCAGTAGAATATTTTAAAACTTGTTGACAGGTGACATGAATAGGTTTTAAAGCAAGGTAGGATTCCTTACTGTAGGCATCTACTTAATCAAAGGACTACAAACCTTGTTGAATGAATTTCAAACAGATTAATAAATATAAGCAAAATCCCTCAACCATTTTTTAATGTTATTATTTTTTTCCTTACAAAATTATCAATTTCTTCAAGAGTTCCTACAAAATCGTACCGTAATGCTATTTTTGCTAGATAATCTATAGAAAAAAAAACTGTAGGCCTATTTACGATAGTTTGATCTAGAAGCCACAATTTCTGGCAATTTTAATGAAAACTTTGAGAAGATGTCTCTTTTAGTTATTTCTTGGGAAAATACAAAATATTAAAGTTTGAAATTTCGTTCCAAAAACGTTTCCCTAAAGGCCTATTGGGATATAAATATTTAACGGTTGGTTGTAAGTAAATAAAACTAAAACCATTTGATTTAGCCGACAATATTGGATGTTTTTTTATTTTACAAATAAACATTTTCATAGGTTGTTAAGGTTTAAAATTGATAAAAATAATATTTAGTTTACGTAATTTTTTTTTTTGTTTTATAATTTCTATAATTTAGGGTAATTGTTTTCATTTCACCTCAAATAACTTACACTTATACCAAAAAAAAAGATTATATAAATATTGCTCAGACAAGTTTATATTTATTTATATTTATAAATATACCATACACTAATAAATAGAGAATATTGATGATAATAATGATGAAATAACATTTAGTGTAGCTATATTGGTTTTTCAGAAATAAGTACATAAGAAATTACAACATCTTATAAATATTTTTGCAGAATCTTACTATACCCATTAAAATATTGTTTTGCAATGTAAACGTGATGGTATTAATACTTAACCATTTATTCGAGAAGAAGAAAGAAACGAAAATAAACAACAAAGATTCACAATTTGTCAAACACTTTGAAAATGTGTAAACATTTTAATTTCAAGAATGCAGTTGAGACTATTACAAACATTTAATTAATTTTGAATTAAATGCAGTAAACTGAATCCTATATATCTATCCATTCTCTATTAAAAAAATAAAATAAAACGAGCTCAGCATTACCGCTGTGCACATGTTCCATATTTTCATACTTGATTGTTTATTTTGGATTTGGTTGGATTTGATTATTTTTGGACCAACTACATTAAAACCCATTTAAAATTTTTACTCAGTATATTAAAAACGTATATAGTTTGGGCAAAATCTATACCTAAAGTTTTATTAATTTTTTTGTGGGATGAATTTCGTTAAAATGTGGGATCCACTACATTAAAAGAAATGCCAAATTTCCACTTAGTAAATTGAATAACTGAAATATTGTGAGTTTGGGCAAACTCAGTCAATAAATAGATATTTTTTAAATATATTGATGGGTTTTTTGAAAAGTGGTGTCCACTATTATGTAAAACACAGAAGTAAAATTCCGACAGTACTTAGAAAATCTGAAATAGTGTTAGTTTGGGCAATATCTGTTATTATAATAATGTTTTTCAAATTTTGTTGATTTATTTTGAATTCGGTTTAAGAGTGGGATCCACTACAAAAAATTTAAATAAGCGATAAATAAAGTTAAGAAATCTAAATAATAGCTAGACCCTATTTTTAACAAGCAGGTTTTGGTACAACTATTAAATAAACATGAAATGTCGGTAGTTCTTCTCATACATCATATCCAGGGTTAGGCCTATCACATTTGTTGTTAATTCCGTCTGTTTATTCTAGCACATACGCATCACAATAATATTATGAAATTACTAATGACGCTATAAAGTAACATTAATAACTATAACTTGAACGTACCTGCTTTGATATCAGTTGCTTGTTTCCTTCCATTTTACACACAAGACGCAGAGTTGAGCATTCAAAGCTGTGGACAAAGTTGAATATTACTGTCCAGTATCCAGCCCCTAAAACTGTTTTGTTGGCAACGATACTCGATACATTTCTCGGAATTATTGAGGCCGCCTGAGCGTGAGAAGTAGAAGACCGAGTACTATTTGTATTTACTAAGTATTATAAAACTCCATCCCAATATGTATATGTTTACATACTTTTATTTATTGTTTTATCTGGTGTGTGGTGTACTGTACGACGGAAGTGAAAATGTCTATGGTGATCAAAACCATTTCACAGTAATAGTTACATTTCAACAATTATGAGACTTATCGTATTCTCCATACAAACGACGGTCGTTTCGGCTATTTAGCCATTTTCAAGTCACTGCTGTTTAATTGTTGAATTTTAGTCAATATTCGAAACGGCGACATCCAAACAATATAGTAGTTACATTGTATGATTGATATTAATAATTATTATTAATAACGTAATACTATTATTATTATTTATTGCATTGATTTAACCTAAGAAAATTATTGCATAGTTTCTTTTGCAAAAGAGTAGGCTAAATCACCTACTTGACATGAGCAATTATTTAACCTTAGAACAATATTGAAAATATAATTGTACAACAGCTCCTTAACGTGAATATTAATTTAACCTGAGAAAGTTACTACATAGTTTTCTTATAAAAGATTACAGCACCTCTTTAACAAGAATATTCATTGTTCCTAAGAAAGTTATTGTATAGTTTCTTTTATAAAAGTGCAAAGCATCTCTTTAAAATAAACATTTGTTTACCCTGAGAAAGTTATTGCGTAATTCAGAATTGCAACATCTCCTTGACAAGGAAATTAGTTTTTTCTGAGAATGTTATTGCTTTTTTGGTTTTCTGTAAGATTTGCGAGGTCACCTTGAAAAGGAAATAAGTTTTATCTGATAAAGTTATTGTTTAGTTAGTTTTCTTTAGGACTGTGAATCTCATTGACAAGAAAATAAGTTTTATCAGAGAAAGTTATTGCTTAGTTGGTTTTATATAAGACAGCGAGGTCTCCTTGACAAGGAAATAAAGTTTTATTCGAGAAATATATTGCATAGTTTATTTTATAAAACAGTACAGAACCATAAATGTTGAAGCTTTCTAGGGAAGTTTTTGCATACAGCACTTTCTTTTTTAGTACACTCGTTTTTTCGCTCGAAAATACCCGAATGAGCTTGACGAATGAAACCTAATCATCACGAAGCGTAACGCGTGACGGATGACGCTTCACACTTATTCACAGCACAGGACCATTGTTATCACACCAAAAATAATAATAAATACTAAAAGTTATTTCAAAACCTTAATTTGTTTTTTACAATGATTTATTTTGGTCAACACATTGACAATCGAACAATTTACCAACAATAATGTATTGGTTGTAGTAAAGACCACCTCTGAAAAATGGGGTGGTCTAAAAAGTTTAAATTGTTATTTGTTTCACTTCAACCGTGAATTGGAGTTTTGGATGCATTGTGTTTACGAAGTTAATCAGAGTTTTTAATTATCTATTGTTGCCATAGAAAAGTACTATAGTATCGTCTACATACTATCTGAAGACTATTTTTGGCCTATTTTGATTAATTTCCGACCAGAGATGTTTGTTTTAGATTTGTCCTTCCAGCAGAATTTTGTCCTTCCTTACTTCCATAGACAGACGAATCTCGCAACAGTTTTTCTGTCGAATCAACGAGCTCTGAAAAAACAGTTTTTTTTAGCTGTATACGACACCGGTCTGTATTGCGGTCGGCGTTTTGTACATATCATAGGACCGCTACTTATTATTTTTTTCAAACTCTTAAGAAGTTTGATAACGAATTTTCGTTATAAAGATTATATTAAATAAAGATTTTATTAAAATTTTCAGGAAATGTTCTTTATGACTATATAAAAAAATCATACAACAATTTGAAAATGATATATACATATTTTTTTGATTTATGAACGTTTATAGCAAAATAGTAACCGATTTCTAAATATTGCTATTATTATTGGTTTATTACATACGTTTATTAATCGCTGTAGTAATATGATATACCAATTTATAGAAAATTTAATTGTGAATTCAATTTTCTTTAGATAATTAACATCCATTCTACGGTTCTCGAAATAAACACAATTTAGTAAACCCGTGTACATTAGCGTTTGAATTTTATTGAAATGCAATGACACGCCTTTATTAAATCATTTGTATCTCGAAAACTACCGAACGGATTTGAAATATCAAAAAAATTTTGAATTCACAATTAAATTTTCTATAAACTATCAGATCTATGCTAATAGTATAATTATAATTAAACAATTTACAACAGTTTACATCTATCGGTTTGGTTGAAAATAGCGTCAAATTATAACTTGTATAGGCCTAGTCTTTTTATTTATATATTTTGTTAACATTTTCAGGAAATATTCTATATGACTATATAAAAAACCTACAAAAATTTGAAAATGATATATAAAATGTTTTTTGATTTATGAACGTTAATAGTAATCGCTCAAAATTATAAACGATTTCTAAATACTGCTATGTTTATTGGTTTATTACTCACGTTTATTAATCTCTTTGGTAATATTCTGATATACCAATTTATAGAAAATTTAATTGTGAATTCAATTTTCTTTAGGTAATTAACATCCGTTCCACGGTTCTAGAAATAAACACAATTTAGTAAACCCGCGTACTCGGTTTTGATTTTCGTACAGAGAGTATAAAAATTGGGCAGGCGATAGTACAAAAACGCTTATATATCGAAAACTAATTATCGGAAGTTATTTTTTAAAACGGATTCGGATTCCTCATAAAATTTACTATAAATTGTCAGTTTTATGTTTTTATGTATGGACAATTATAGTTTAGCTATTTGAATTAATTTACGCCAATGTATACTTAAAACGAATTAAATACAATTTATCGTGGTTTTTAATACAAATTAACCTAACAACAAGTAGCCTACTCATAATGATTTTATAGATAATTTTATTGTGAATTCAAATATTTTTTCAAAACAAAAATCCATTAAACGGTTAAAAATATATATCAATTTTTGTTGAGTAAGTTACGCGCTTATAAGTACTTGATCAGCTGTTAATTGTATGCTGTATTTCTGATAGAAAAGTATGGACAATACTGCTATTTTTGTTGGTTTATTAATCGCTGTAGTAATATTCTGATACACCAATTTATAGACAATTTAATTGTGAATTTAAATTTCTTTAGATAGTTAACATCCATTCAACGGTTCCCAAAATATACACAATTTAAAAACCCGCGTACATTAGCGTTTGCATTTTATTGAAATGCGATGACACGACTTTATTAAATCATTTGTATCTCGAAAACCACTGAACGGATTTGAAATATCAAAACATTTTTGAATTCACAATTAAATTCCATCAACAGTTGTTAACACAAGTTATACATGATTAACCATGCCTTGTTGCATAACAACCCCATAATAACTAAAAACAAACAATAAAAAGAATCCACTATACTATTGAACTATAGACTATATTTATTTGTATAAATAAACATAATTATATAAACATGATATATGTTATAATTGTGTAACATATTTATAAAATTTTTCATTCTAAACCTTGAAATAACATCTCAACCCTCTATTGTCATTGCCAATTGAACTGTATAATATTTAATTGTATAAAGTTAAAATACATCACATTTTTTGAATCAGAGAATTTGTACATTCTATTACCACTTGTCAAGAATAACTGGGAATAAAAAACATTTCATATATCATTTAAAAATATAAATGAAATACATTTTCATTTTCATTGGATGTTTAGAAATAAGGAGTAAAAGTAGGATGGGTTGAATTAAAACTAATGCAATTTTATAATAAGTTGTACTAAGTAAAATGTATTGATTGTTGAATTTACTCTAAAACAATTATTATTTTTAATAAAACTGTACATTGTTTCTGGGAAGAATATGAACAGTAATATATTACTATTCCAAAAACCCAAAACTATACCATATTATGGATTTTTAATACATCTTTTATTTCATTTCAGTTTGTAACCAAAGTTTCCAATATAAATTGGTCTCCTAGATAAATTACTACGTAACCATTCCTAATTGATTAATTCATACATAAAATATGTAACAAAATATTTAATAAAGATAATTTTGTTCTTTAAAACTAGTGATATATATTATGTAAAAATCTGACAAATTTATATCTGATATACAAACACTTTTCGACGTAAACAGATAAATAGTTTTTCCATTTCATATAAAAGGTAGAACTCTTTAAAGGGACTAATTATTTAGAATGGCGAATAACTTATGTAATTTATAATATATATTGCACACATTCAAATAACGCAAAGAAGCAACAAGTATACAACCACCTCTAAGAAATTGAAATGGACAAACGGACTGAACTCTAAGTTTATGAAAGGTGCAATTGACGGCAACACTGGATCTGTTCCATCTGGCAACAATGTCCCCAAAGGCATAGTGACGTTCGTTGCAGTCTACATACAAATATTTTGGTATCCTCACAAAGGCATTAACCAACTTGCTCTTTTCTCTCGAATTTGAATGGACCAATCATACTCAAGAGCCCCATAAGTCACCTTTAGGGCTAAAGCCCGAATCTCTTCTATAGGAGAGAGTATTGCGTTCAGCGCAGCCCTGGTGGTCTCTCTTCAAAACTAAAGCTGTCGTCCCAAAAGCTATTTTAGGGGATATTTAAAAATATTTTTATTTTCGATCTAGTATGCTTAAAAGTATATGTATATTACATATAAACTTGATTTAGGCCGCTTGCCCTTGTGGGGATATCCCCACAAGGGACAACATCCCCAGAAGTACTTTACAGGACGAGTGAGTATGCCCGGAAAGGTAGCTGTGATAGTTCTCTCTCTCTCTCTCTCTCTCTCTCTCTCTCTCTCTCTCTCTCTCTCTCTCTTTATATATATATATATATATATATATATATATATATATATTTACATCCTGCTATCATTATGAGAACCGTACATTGCCATTTTTACATTTAAAGTGGCAGCCGAGTGTTTGTGGCAGCAGTATACGGCTGCCACTTTGAATTCCCAGTGTTTCTCATTACCAAAAGGATCTATAAAAGAAAAATGTTCATGAAATACTAAAGCAGACCTTAATATCACCCTGTCAGTAGTTATTTCAATAACTCATCATAAAATAACCAAATAAAATGATGTATTAAAAACCAGCTCTGCTGCCATAATGATGTTATAATGAAAAAAGTGTATATTATAGAAGTTTCAGCTTTTTCCGCTTAGAGCGCTTCAATCGCCCTGTGTATATTTAGATACTGAATAATTTCACCTTTGGACAATCATTATGGCAGCTGTAGATCTGGCAACATTGCCGTATTTCACATTGATAGCTTTTTTTAAAACTTCTGAGCCATTTTTAACAAATGGTTAATTAGATTTTTTTATGACAACATAAAGAGAAGCTTCAGAAACAAGTACACGTTTAAAGTTTTTTGCTTCTTAAGTATAGGGTTTATTTAGGATTTTTTTAATGTTATTGTAAGGTGTAGTAAATTTCATGAAAAAATATTTTATTTCAATAACTCACAACTATACTGCTTAGCATCCCTACATGTTTAAAAAAAAATTGTTTTATATTTTTTTGTGGGAAGTTGGTTTTAAAAGAGTAACTGTGATAAATTTCACGTTTTAGAATCTATTTATCACTGTGAATTTAATAAAACTCAACTATGTTTGTAAATGAAACTTTAGAAGAATGGTACAACCATTCACCTATCCGTAATCACAACAATGCTCCCATAAAAATTCTTTAATACAATACTTAACAGAATAAGTAAACATTTTAGCTTTACTCAAGTGTAGTAAATTATAAATAGTTTCCGAAAGATCATTAGGCATTTTTAGAACTACCGGTACATAGAAAATAGAATTTCCTACCTCTCAAATATCCTTGCAAAGATTTTTCTATTTAAGTTTCAAACAAAGGTTTTTTTTCTTCTTAAAAGTATTACATGGGATTTCGTTATAAAAATAATTAAAATAAATTTTGAAAAAGTACATAAACTACAAAAATGGTTCGTGTCTCAAAACGGTACCTGTAGTTACCAATTTTTATCATACTTTTTACCATTATCACAAAAATGTATTTTATGACTGACAAAAAAAATATAAAATTTGAATTCGCTGTTTCTAAGAAAATTCAATTAAGAATATTTAATATAAAAGCAATATTTTTTCCACTTTACACAGGCAAAATGAAGTAAATTTTTCTTAACATTTAATTTTGAATTATCTACAATTAATTGTAGTTAATTCATTTAAAATCTCACGACTTATCCTTTTTCAGGCGAAAAAGGGTAAATTTATCTGTATTTTATGTAATTATGTATTATAATTAATAATAAATAATGTTTATTTACTATTTGTTTCCTCCTTCACGTGATTTCCTTTTCTTAATTATTCACGACCGGTTTCGGAGATTTACTCCATCTTCAGACTAATTAATTACTTGTATATAAGTATAAAATTCTTTCTCTATATTCAACAGAATTAATGCAGCCAGCTTAAAATCGGTCCAATTTAAAATTTTGTTTTTATTAAGATAAAAAACCTCTAAGAATACCATCATAGAATTTGTTTTACTACTTTAAAAAAACATTACATTTTTTGTACATTCGTACAGAACAGTTCAAACAAGGACATTTCATATGGAGGAGATAATGAACTATAAACTTTTAGAGATCTCATAGGAAAATATAAATGTCCTCTTGATTTTTTTCTTTAGGATGTTTTTACAATACTTTTAAATTATTAATATTATATATTTAAAAAAACACATTGTGGAAAAAAATAACAAAATCAATTTTATATAAAATGTTATTTTAATCAATTAAAATAAAAACAGTTTCAAAATTCTTTAAATTTGTTTTGTTATAACAAATGAAAGTAACCCTAAATATATAACTAAAATTTAGTTATGTATCATATAATTGTAAAGGTTTATAAACTCATCAAATAGACCATAATATATATATATATATATATATATATATATATTTTTTTTTTTTTTAACAGATCATGAACCTAACCTAAAAATGTGACATTACTGAAACCTATAACATAAAAAATAAAAGTCTAATTAAAATTAACTTAACACTACAGTAATTAATAATGAAATTTACTTTATACGTTAGTACCAATTAAGCCAGTAAAATTAAGTTCAATTTAAGTTTGTTTTTCATTATGTTAACATCTCCTTCAATTGATTATTACGACTATTCAGTACAATTAATCCTTTAGTTAAAACTAATTTAAGTGTTAATTATCTTGCAAGAAGTTTTATTTGTATAAAAATTCTGAACTAGAACTTTTATTTTCAGCCAAGTTTTACTTTGAAATGTGTTTGGGTATTGAGACATCAACTGATCTCATTCGTGTTTTTTGGGTGGTTTGCATTTTTTTATATGAGTTTTGAAAAAATTGAAAACAATATTTTTTCTTCTTCAGTCCATTTAGAAAATATTCTTTTTTCCCCTTTCTTTTGGGTTGCAATATTCTTGTTCATCTGAAGGTGTGAACTAGATGATGGTTTATTTTACTCAATTAGATCATTTAAAGGTAATAAATCTGTATTACCTTCATTTGATGTTTGACTGTTTTTATCATCTTCATTTCCATCAACAGTTTGTAGTAAATCTTCGTCAAAATTTCCTTCTATTTCATCAAGCGATTTACCCTTATGGCTAGCTCCTTCACCGCTTTCCATTGCTAACAACAACTTAGCAATTTTGGCTATTTGGAAAACATCGTCCGGTAGCCTATATTCGCTTCGATGGATTGAGGATGTATGGCCCATAAAAGTAGCTAGCTGCTCTATATCTTGGTCATTCAATTGAAATAACTGAGAGATTGTTGCTAAATGTTTTCTAAGTGTTCTTGAAGATATCGCTTCCGGATGTTTTAGCTTAGCCATTTTTGCGTGTTTCTGCAATACCTTGTAGCCGATTGGATTATTAGTATTTATATTAGCAAAAATAAATATGCTTTCGGATGGAACAAATCTTTTTCTTGATTTAATTAACAGATCTATATGTTGTTGCACGTCAAAGCTAAATAAAACAGGGGTCACCTTCCTTTTTCCCTGAATGACAACACGTTTGAATTTTTGTATAAGCATCATTTCAATTGGCCTTATTACGTCCTTGAATTCTTCATAAATTTGATTATCTGCAGTTTTCTCGTATAGATTTAGAGGAAGCCTTTGAAGTTCCCCTACTCGTTTTCTGCACAGTATGTAATCTCAACCAATTTTCGGAAAGCATGTGCATTACACTCATTACTGTTTAACAATAACGCTGCCTCACTGCCTTCTTTTATAAGGTATTCTCTAAATAATTTGATATTACTTGCTAGTGGAACAATTGTAATTTTATTCATCTTATTAAAATGAAGATTGTTCGCAGCTTGGTGTGATATTTCGAACTTCAAATTCGACTTTAATAAAAGAATAGTTGTACGAAGCTCGGCTTCAGCCTCAGATGCAGATTTACCTTCAAAGCTGTATTTCTTCTTTATTGCATAAGTAATTCCAATTTCACAACATTCTTTTAAAGAAGTGCTTATATTCATAGCGAAGGAGGGCGCATTATATTTATCTGTTTCAGCATCATAGCTAGCACATACTTTTACCTTTTCAACAAAAATATCGAAATATTCCGGTTTTAAAACCTGTAAAAGATTTGATATTTTTGGTTGTATCTTTTTCACTTCTAACAAAACTTTAGCCAACTCTCTCATTTTCCTGGAAGTTACGTTAATTTGATGTTTATCTCTGTGGGTTAAAAGATAACGTGATCCGTATGAGCATATTAAGGGATCTTTATTTGCAGTTAAAGATATTAAATCTGCTCTCATTCTTGGAAAAACTGTTTCGTACAGTTTTGAATGACATTTCATTTCTTTCAAAAGATAATTTTGTCCCAAAATCTGTGTAGGATCCTGGTTCTAGGATTTTGAGAACATTTTTTTCTATGTCTCCAAAGTTGTTTTCTGGAATAAAATCCAAGACAATATGTACAAAGCAATACCGATGTGTTTGATAAAATTGAAGTTCTTACAGCTTTTACAGTATTTACAGTACTATATTGATCGTTAATCGTGGTAATTCTTTGTTCGCTTCGCTCACGATATCTCGAGATCGGTTATACTCAGCGACATAATAATTTGAATTGGCCGAAGATGACCCAACAAAGTCCGCCAAGCTATTTTGAAATTTTCCGTTGACGTTCACGGGATATTCCAAATTTGAATTGGCCGAAGATGACCCAACAAAGTCCGCCAAGCTATTTTGAAACTTCCCGTTGACGTTCACGGGAGATTCCAAATTTGAATTGGCCGAAGATGACCCAACAAAGTCCGCCAAGCTATTTTAAAACTTCCCGTTGAAGTTCAGGGGAGATTCCAAATTTGAATTGGCCGAAGATGACCCAACAAAGTCCGCCAAGCTATACTGAAACTTCCCGTTGACGTTCACGGGAGATTCCAAATTTGAATTGGCCGAAGATGACCCAACAAAGTCCGCCAAGCTATTTTGAAACTTCCCGTTGACGTTCACGGGAGATTCCAAATCTGAATTGGCCGAAGATGACCCAACAAAGTCCGCCAAGCTGTACTGAAACTTCCCGTTGACGTTCACGGGAGATTCCAAATTTGAATTGGCCGAAGATGACCCATCAAAGTCCGCCAAGCTATTTTGATACTTCCCGTTGACGTTCACGGGAGATTCCAAATTTGAATTGGCCGAAGATGACCTTCAAAGTCCGCCAAGCTATTTTAAAACTTCCCGTTGACGTTCACGGGAGATTCCAAATTTGAATTGTCCGTAGATGACCCAACAAAGTCCGCCAAGCTATTTTGAAATTTACCGTTGACGTCCTTTGGAGATTCCAAATTTGAATTGGCCGAAGATGACCTTCAAAGTCCGCCAAGCTATTTTGAAACTTCCCGTTGACGTTCACGGGAGGTTCCAAATCTGAATTGGCCAAAGATGACCCAACAAAGTCCGTCAAGCTATTTGAAATTTTCCGTTGACGTTCACGGGAGATTCCAAATTTGAATAGGCCGAAGATGACCGAACAAAGTCCGCCTAGCAATTTAGATATTTCCCGTTGACGTTCACGGGAGATTCCAAATTTGAATTGGCCGAAGATGACCCAACAAAGTCCGCCAAGCTGTACTGAAACTTCCCGTTGACGTTCACGGGAGATTCCAAATTTGAATTGGCCGAAGATGACCCATCAAAGTCCGCCAAGCTATTTTGATACTTACCGTTGACGTTCACGGGAGATTCCAAATTTGAATTGGCCGAAGATGACCCAACAAATTCCGCCAAGCTGTACTGAAACTTCCGGTTGACCTTCACGGGAGATTCCAAATTTGAATTGGCCGAAGATGACCCATCAAAGTCCGCCAAGCTATTTTGATACTTCCCGTTGACGTTCACGGGAGATTCCAAATTTGAATTGGCCGAAGATGACCCAACAAAGTCTGCCAAGCTATTTGAAATTTTCCGTTGACGTTCACGGGAGATTCCAAATCTGAATTGGCCGAAGATGACCCAACAAAGTCCGCCAAGCTATTTGAAATTTTCCGTTGACGTTCACGGGAGATTCCAAATTTGAATTGGCCGAAGATGACCCAACAATGTCCGCCAAGCTATTTTGAAACTTCCCGTTGACGTTCACGGGAGATTCCAATTTTGAATTGGCCGAAGATGACCCAACAAAGTCCGCCAAAGCTATACTGAAACTTCCCGTTGACGTTCACGGGAGATTCCAAATTTGAATTCGCCGAAGAAGACCCATCAAATTCCGCCAAGCTATTTTGATACTTCCCGTTGACGTTCACGGGAGATTCCAAATTTGAATTGGCCGTAAATGACCTCCAAAGTCCGCCAAGCTATTTTGAAACTTCCCGTTGACGTTCACGGGAGGTTCCAAATTTGAATAGGCCGAAGATGACCGAACAAAGTCCGCCTAGCAATTTAGATATTTCCCGTTGACGTTCACGGGAGATTCCAAATTTGAATTGGCCGAAGATGACCCAACAAAGTCCGCCAAGCTGTACTGAAACTTCCCGTTGACGTTCACGGGAGATTCCAAATTTGAATTGGCCGAAGATGACCCATCAAAGTCCGCCAAGCTATTTTGATACTTACCGTTGACGTTCACGGGAGATTCCAAATTTGAATTGGCCGAAGATGACCCAACAAAGTCCGCCAAGCTATACTGTAACTTCCCGTTGACGTTCACGGGAGATTCCATATTTGAATTGGCCGAAGATGACCCAACAAATCCGCCAAGCTATACTGAAACTTCCCGTTGACGTTCACGGGAGATTCCAAATTTGAATAGGCCGAAGATGACCGAACAAAGTCCGCCTAGCTATTTTGATACTTCCCGTTGACGTTCACGGAGATTCCAAATTTGAATTGGCCGAAGATGACCCAACAAAGTCCGCCTCGCTATTTTGATACTTCCCGTTGACGTTCATGGGAGATTCCAAATTTGAATTGGCCGAAGATGACCCAACAAAGTCCGCCAAGCTATACTGAAACTTCCCGTTGACGTTCACGGGAGATTCCAAATTTGAATTGGCCGAAGATGACCCATCAAAGTCCGCCAAGCTATTTTGATACTTCCCTTTGACGTTCACGGGAGATTCCAATTTTGAATTGGCCGAAGATGACCCATCAAAGTCCGCCAAGCTATTTTGATATTTCCCGTTGACGTTCACGGGAGTTCCAAATTTGAATTGGCCGAAGGTGACCCAACAAAGTCCGCCAATCTATTTTGAAACTTCCCGTTGACGTTCACGGGAGATTCCAAATCTGAATTGGCCGAAAATTACCCAACAAAGTCCGCCAAGCTATTTTGAAACTTCCCGTTGACGTTCATGGAAGGTTCTAAATTTGAAGGCCGTAGATGACCCAACTAAGTCCGCCAAGCTATTTTGAAATTTACCGTTGACGTTCACGGGAGATTCCAAATTTGAATAGGCCGAAGATGACCCAACTAAGTCCGCCAAGCTATTTTGAAACTTCCCGTTGACGTTTACGGGAGATTCCAAATTTGAATTGGCCGAAGATGACCCATCAAAGACCGCCAAGCTATTTTGATACTTCCCGTTGACGTTCACGGGAGATTCCAAATTTGAATTGGCCGAAGATGACCCAACAAAGTCCGCCAAGCTATACTGTAACTTCCCGTTGACGTTCACGGGAGATTCCAAATTTGAATTGGCCAAAGATGACCCATCAAAGTCCGCCAAGCTATACTGAAACATCCCGTTGACGTTCACGGGAGATTCCAAATTTGAATAGGCCGAAGATGACCGAACAAAGTCCGCCTAGCAATTTTGATATTTCCCGTTGACGTTCACGGGAGATTCCAAATTTGAATTGGCCGAAGATGACCCAACAAAGTCCGCCAAGCTATACTGTAACTTCCCGTTGACGTTCACGGGAGATACCAAATTTGAATAGGCCGAAGATGACCGAACAAAGTCCGCCTAGCTATTTTGATACTTCCCGTTGACGTTCACGGAGATTCCAAATTTGAATTGGCCGAAGATGACCCAACAAAGTCCGCCTAGCTATTTTGATACTTCCCGTTGACGTTCATGGGAGTTTCCAAATTTGAATTGGCCGAAGATGACCCAACAAAGTCCGCCAAGCTATACTGAAACTTCCCGTTGACGTTCACGGGAGATTCCAAATTTGAATTGCCTGAAGATGACCCATCAAAGTCCGCCAAGCTATTTTGATACTTCCCTTTGACGTTCACGGGAGATTCCAAATTTGAATTGGCCGAAGATGACCCATCAAAGTCCGCCAAGCTATTTTGATACTTCCCGTTGACGTTCACGGGAGATTCCAAATTTGAATTGGCCGAAGATGACCCAACAAAGTCCGTCAAGCTATTTTGAAACTTCCCGTTGACGTTCACGGGAGATTCCAAATTTGAATTGGCCGAAGATGACCCAACAAAGTCCGCCAAGCTATTTTGAAACTTCCCGTTGACGTTCACGGGAGATTCCAAATTTGAATTGGCCGAAGATGACCCAACAAAGTCCGCCAAGCTATTTTGAAACTTCCCGTTGACGTTCACGGGAGATTCCAAATTTGAATTGGCCGAAGATGACCCTACAAAGTCCGTCAAGCTATTTGAAATTTTCCGTTGACGTTCACGGGAGATTCCAAATCTGAATTGGCCGAAAATTACCCAACAAAGTCCGCCAAGCTATTTTGAAACTTCCCGTTGACGTTCACAGAAGATTCTAAATTTGAATTGGCCGTAGATGACCCAACAAAGTCCGCCAAGCTATTTTGAAATTTACCGTTGACGTTCACGGGAGATTCTAAATTTGAATAGGCCGAAGATGACCCAACTAAGTCCGCCAAGCTATTTTGAAACTTCCCGTTGACGTTTACGGGAGATTCCAAATTTCAATTGGCCGAAGATGACCCATCAAAGACCGCCAAGCTATTTTGATACTTCCCGTTGACGTTCACGGGAGATTCCAAATTTGAATTGGCCGAAGATGACCCAACAAAGTCCGCCTAGCTATACTGTAACTTCCCGTTGACGTTCACGGGAGATTCCAAATTTGAATTGGCCAAAGATGACCCAACAAAGTCCGCCAAGCTATACTGAAACTTCCCGTTGACGTTCACGGGAGATTCCAAATTTGAATAGGCCGAAGATGACCGAACAAAGTCCGCCTAGCAATTTTGATATTTCCGGTTGACGTTCACGGGAGATTCCAAATTTGAATTGGCCGAAGATGAACCAACAAAGTCCGCCAAGCTGTACTGAAACTTCCCGTTGACGTTCACGGGAGATTCCAAATTTGAATTGGCCGAAGATGACCCAACAAAGTCCGCCAAGCTATACTGAAACTTCCCGTTGACGTTCACGGGAGATTCCAAATTTGAAGAGGCCGAAGATGACCGAACAAAGTCCGCCTAGCTATTTTGATACTTCCCGTTGACGTTCACGGAGATTCCAAATTTGAATTGGCCGAAGATGACCCAACAAAGTCCGCCTAGCTATTTTGATACTTCCCGTTGACGTTCATGGGAGATTCCATATTTGAATTGGCCGAAGATGACCCAACAAAGTCCGCCAAGCTATACTGAAACATCCCGTTGACGTTCACGGGAGATTCCAAATTTGAATTGGCCGAAGATGACCCATCAAAGTCCGCCAAGCTATTTTGATACTTCCCTTTGACGTTCACGGGAGATTCCAAATTTGAATTGGCCGAAGATGACCCATCAAAGTCCGCCAAGCTATTTTGATACTTCCCGTTGACGTTCACGGGAGATTCCAAATTAGAATTGGCCGAAGATGACCCAACAAAGTCCGTCAAGCTATTTGAAATTTTCCGTTGACGTTCACGGGAGATTCCAAATCTGAATTGGCCGAAGATGACCCAACAAAGTCCGCCAAGCTATTTGAAATTTTCCGTTGACGTTCACGGGAGATTCCAAATTTGAATTGGCCGAAGATGACCCAACAAAGTCCGCCAAGCTATTTTGAAACTTCCCGTTGACGTTCACGGGAGATTCCAAATTTGAATTGGCCGAAGATGACCCAACAAAGTCCGCCAAGCTATTTTGAAACTTCCCGTTGACGTTCACGGGAGATTCCAAATTTGAATTGGCCGAAGATGACCCAACAAAGTCCGCCAAGCTATTTTGAAACTTCCCGTTGACGTTCACGGGAGATTCCAAATCTGAATTGGCCGAAAATTACCCAACAAAGTCCGCCAAGCTATTTTGAAACTTCCCGTTGACGTTCACGGAAGATTCTAAATTTGAATTGGCCGTAGATGACCCAACAAAGTCCGCCAAGCTATTTTGAAATTTACCGTTGACGTTCACGGGAGATTCCAAATTTGAATAGGCCGAAGTTGACCTAACTAAGTCCGCCAAGCTATTTTGAAACTTCCCGTTGACGTTTACGGGAGATTCCAAATTTGAATTGGCCAAAGATGACCCAACAAAGTCCGCCAAGCTATACTGAAACTTCCCGTTGACGTTCACGGGAGTTTCCAAATTTGAATTGGCCGAAGATGACCCATCAAAGTCCGCCAAGCTATTTTGATACTTAACGTTGACGTTCACGGGAGATTCCAAATTTGAATTGGCCGAAGATGACCTCCAAAGTCCGCCAAGCTATTTTGAAACTTCCCGTTGACGTTCACGGGAGGTTCCAAATCTGAATTGGCCGAAGATGACCCAACAAAGTCAACCAAGCTATTAGAAATTTTCCGTTGACGTTCACGGGAGATTCCAAATTTGAATTGGCCGAAGATGGCCTAACAAAGTCCGCCAAGCTATACTGAAACTTCCAGTTGACGTTCACGGGAGATTCCAAATTTGAATTGGCCGAAGATGACCCAACAAAGTCCGCCAAGCTATACTGAAACTTCCCGTTGACGTTCACGGGAGATTCCAAATATGAATTGGCCGAAGATGACCCATCAAAGTCCGCCAAGCTATTTTGATACTTCCCGTTGACGTTCACGGGAGATTCCAAATTTGAATTGGCCGAAGATGACCTTCAGAGTCCGCCAAGCTATTTTAAAACTTCCCGTTGACGTTCACGGGAGATTCCAAATTTGAATTGTCCGTAGATGACCCAACAAAGTCCGCCAAGCTATTTTGAAATTTACCGTTGACGTCCTTTGGAGATTCCAAATTTGAATTGGCCGAAGATGACCTTCAAAGTCCGCCAAGCTATTTTGAAACTTCCCGTTGACGTTCACGGGAGGTTCCAAATCTGAATTGGCCGAAGATGACCCAACAAATTCCGCCAAGCTGTACTGAAACTTCCGGTTGACGTTCACGGGAGATTCCAAATTTGAATTGGCCGAAGATGACCCATCAAAGTCCGCCAAGCTATTTTGATACTTCCCGTTGACGTTCACGGGAGATTCCAAATTTGAATTGGCCGAAGATGACCCAACAAAGTCCGCCAAGCTATTTGAAATTTTCCTTTGACGTTCACGGGAGATTCCAAATCTGAATTGGCCGAAGATGACCCAACAAAGTCCGCCAAGCTATTTGAAATTTTCCGTTGACGTTCACGGGAGATTCCAAATTTGAATTGGCCGAAGATGACCCAACAATGTCCGCCAAGCTATTTTGAAACTTCCCGTTGACGTTCACGGGAGATTCCAAATTTGAATTGGCCGAAGATGACCCAACAAAGTCCGCCAAGCTATACTGAAACTTCCAGTTGACGTTCACGGGTGATTCCAAATTTGAATTCGCCGAAGAATACCCATCAAAGAACGCCAAGCTATTTTGATACTTCCCGTTGACGTTCACGGGAGATTCCAATTTTGAATTGGCCGTAAATGACCTCCAAAGTCCGCCAAGCTATTTTGAAACTTCCCGTTGACGTTCACGGGAGGTTCCAAATTTGAATAGGCCGAAGATGACCGAACAAAGTCCGCCTAGCATTTTTGATATTACCCGTTGACGTTCACGGGAGATTCCAAATTTGAATTGGCCGAAGATGACCCAACAAAGTCCGCCAAGCTGTACTGAAACTTCCCGTTGACGTTCACGGGAGATTCCAAATTTGAATTGGCCGAAGATGACCCATCAAAGTCCGCCAAGCTATTTTGATACTTACCGTTGACGTTCACGGGAGATTCCAAATTTGAATTGGCCGAAGATGACTCAACAAAGTCCGCCAAGCTCTACTGTAACTTCCCGTTGACGTTCACGGGAGATTCCAAATTTGAATTGGCCGAAGATGACCCAACAAATCCGCCAAGCTATACTGAAACTTCCCGTTGACGTTCACGGGAGATTCCAAATTTGAATAGGCCGAAGATGACCGAACAAAGTCCGCCTAGCTATTTTGATACTTCCCGTTGACGTTCACGGAGATTACAAATTTGAATTGGCCGAAGATGACCCAACAAACTCCGCCTAGCTATTTTGATACTTCCCGTTGACGTTCATGGGAGATTCCAAATTTGAATTGGCCGAAGATGACCCAACAAAGTCCGCCAAGCTATACTGAAACATCCCGTTGACGTTCACGGGAGATACCAAATTTGAATTGGCCGAAGATGACCCATCAAAGTCCGCCAAGCTATTTTGATACTTCCCTTTGACGTTCACGGGAGATTCCAAATTTGAATTGGCCGAAGATGACCCATCAAAGTCCGCCAAGCTATTTTGATACTTCCCGTTGACGTTCACGGGAGATTCCAAATTTGAATTGGCCGAAGATGACCCAACAAAGTCCGCCAAGCTATTTGAAATTTTCCGTTATCGTTCACGGGAGATTCCAAATTTGAATTGGCCGAAGATGACCCAACAAAGTCCGCCAAGCTATTTTGAAACTTCCCGTTGACGTTCACGGGAGATTCCAAATTTGAATTGGCCGAAGATGACCCAACAAAGTCCGCCAAGCTATTTTGAAACTTCCCGTTGACGTTCACGGGAGATTCCAAATTTGAATTGGCCGAAGATGACCCAACAAAGTCCGCCAATCTATTTTGAAACTTCCCGTTGACGTTCACGGGAGATTCCAAATCTGAATTGGCCGAAAATTACCCAACAAAGTCCGCCAAGCTATTTTGAAACTTCCCGTTGACGTTCACGGAAGATTCTAAATTTGAAGGCCGTAGATGACCCAACAAAGTCCGCCAAGCTATTTTGAAATTTACCGTTGACGTTCACGGGAGATTCCAAATTTGAATAGGCCGAAGATGACCCAACTAAGTCCGCCAAGCTATTTTGAAACTTCCCGTTTACGTTTACGGGAGATTCCAAATTTGAATTGGCCGAAGATGACCCATCAAAGACCGCCAAGCTATTTTGATACTTCCCGTTGACGTTCACGGGATATTCCAAATTTGAATTGGCCGAAGATGACCCAACAAAGTCCGCCAAGCTATACTGTAACTTCCCGTTGACGTTCACGGGAGATTCCAAATTTGAATTGGCCAAAGATGACCCATCAAAGTCCGCCAAGCTATACTGAAACATCCCGTTGACGTTCACGGGAGATTCCAAATTTGAATAGGCCGAAGATGACCGAACAAAGTCCGCCTAGCAATTTTGATATTTCCTGTTGACGTTCACGGGAGATTCCAAATTTGAATTGGCCGAAGATGACCCAACAAAGTCCGCCAAGCTGTACTGAAACTTCCCGTTGACGTTCACGGGAGATTCCAAATTTGAATTGGCCGAAGATGACCCATCAAAGTCCGCCAAGCTATTTTGATACTTCCCTTTGACGTTCACGGGAGATTCCAAATTTGAATTGGCCGAAGATGACCCATCAAAGTCCGCCAAGCTATTTTGATACTTCCCGTTGACGTTCACGGGAGATTCCAAATTTGAATTGGCCGAAGATGACCCAACAAAGTCCGTCAAGCTATTTGAAATTTTCCGTTGACGTTCACGGGAGATTCCAAATCTGAATTGGCCGAAGATGACCCAACAAAGTCCGCCAAGCTATTTGAAATTTTCCGTTGACGTTCACGGGAGATTCCAAATTTGAATTGGCCGAAGATGACCCAACAAAGTCCGCCAAGCTATTTTGAAACTTCCCGTTGACGTTCACGGGAGATTCCAAATTTGAATTGGCCGAAGATGACCCAACAAAGTCCGCCAAGCTATTTTGAAACTTCCCGTTGACGTTCACGGGAGATTCCAAATTTGAATTGGCCGAAGATGACCCAACAAAGTCCGCCAAGCTATTTTGAAACTTCCCGTTGACGTTCACGGGAGATTCCAAATCTGAATTGGCCGAAAATTACCCAACAAAGTCCGCCAAGCTATTTTGAAACTTCCCGTTGACGTTCACGGAAGATTCTAAATTTGAATTGGCCGTAGATGACCCAACAAAGTCCGCCAAGCTATTTTGAAATTTACCGTTGACGTTCACGGGAGATTCCAAATTTGAATAGGCCGAAGTTGACCTAACTAAGTCCGCCAAGCTATTTTGAAACTTCCCGTTGACGTTTACGGGAGATTACAAATTTGAATTGGCCAAAGATGACCCAACAAAGTCCGCCAAGCTATACTGAAACTTCCCGTTGACGTTCACGGGAGTTTCCAAATTTGAATTGGCCGAAGATGACCCATCAAAGTCCGCCAAGCTATTTTGATACTTAACGTTGACGTTCACGGGAGATTCCAAATTTGAATTGGCCGAAGATGACCTCCAAAGTCCGCCAAGCTATTTTGAAACTTCCCGTTGACGTTCACGGGAGGTTCCAAATCTGAATTGGCCGAAGATGACCCAACAAAGTCAACCAAGCTATTAGAAATTTTCCGTTGACGTTCACGGGAGATTCCAAATTTGAATTGGCCGAAGATGGCCCAACAAAGTCCGCCAAGCTATACTGAAACTTCCAGTTGACGTTCACGGGAGATTCCAAATTTGAATTGGCCGAAGATGACCCAACAAAGTCCGCCAAGCTATACTGAAACTTCCCGTTGACGTTCACGGGAGATTCCAAATATGAATTGGCCGAAGATGACCCATCAAAGTCCGCCAAGCTATTTTGATACTTCCCGTTGACGTTCACGGGAGATTCCAAATTTGAATTGGCCGAAGATGACCTTCAGAGTCCGCCAAGCTATTTTAAAACTTCCCGTTGACGTTCACGGGAGATTCCAAATTTGAATTGTCCGTAGATGACCCAACAAAGTCCGCCAAGCTATTTTGAAATTTACCGTTGACGTCCTTTGGAGATTCCAAATTTGAATTGGCCGAAGATGACCTTCAAAGTCCGCCAAGCTATTTTGAAACTTCCCGTTGACGTTCACGGGAGGTTCCAAATCTGAATTGGCCGAAGATGACCCAACAAATTCCGCCAAGCTGTACTGAAACTTCCGGTTGACGTTCACGGGAGATTCCAAATTTGAATTGGCCGAAGATGACCCATCAAAGTCCGCCAAGCTATTTTGATACTTCCCGTTGACGTTCACGGGAGATTCCAAATTTGAATTGGCCGAAGATGACCCAACAAAGTCCGCCAAGCTATTTGAAATTTTCCTTTGACGTTCACGGGAGATTCCAAATCTGAATTGGCCGAAGATGACCCAACAAAGTCCGCCAAGCTATTTGAAATTTTCCGTTGACGTTCACGGGAGATTCCAAATTTGAATTGGCCGAAGATGACCCAACAATGTCCGCCAAGCTATTTTGAAACTTCCCGTTGACGTTCACGGGAGATTCCAAATTTGAATTGGCCGAAGATGACCCAACAAAGTCCGCCAAGCTATACTGAAACTTCCAGTTGACGTTCACGGGTGATTCCAAATTTGAATTCGCCGAAGAAGACCCATCAAAGTCCGCCAAGCTATTTTGATACTTCCCGTTGACGTTCACGGGAGATTCCAAATTTGAATTGGCCGAAGATGACCCAACAAAGTCCGCCAAGCTATTTTGAAACTTCCCGTTGACGTTCACGGGAGATTCCAAATTTGAATTGGCCGAAGATGACCCAACAAAGTCCGCCAAGCTATTTTGAAACTTCCCGTTGACGTTCACGGGAGATTCCAAATCTGAATTGGCCGAAAATTACCCAACAAAGTCCGCCAAGCTATTTTGAAACTTCCCGTTGACGTTCACGGAAGATTCTAAATTTGAATTGGCCGTAGATGACCCAACAAAGTCCGCCAAGCTATTTTGAAATTTACCGTTGACGTTCACGGGAGATTCCAAATTTGAATAAGCCGAAGTTGACCTAACTAAGTCCGCCAAGCTATTTTGAAACTTCCCGTTGACGTTTACGGGAGATTCCAAATTTGAATTGGCCAAAGATGACCCAACAAAGTCCGCCAAGCTATACTGAAACTTCCCGTTGACGTTCACGGGAGTTTCCAAATTTGAATTGGCCGAAGATGACCCATCAAAGTCCGCCAAGCTATTTTGATACTTAACGTTGACGTTCACGGGAGATTCCAAATTTGAATTGGCCGAAGATGACCTCCAAAGTCCGCCAAGCTATTTTGAAACTTCCCGTTGACGTTCACGGGAGGTTCCAAATCTGAATTGGCCGAAGATGACCCAACAAAGTCAACCAAGCTATTAGAAATTTTCCGTTGACGTTCACGGGAGATTCCAAATTTGAATTGGCCGAAGATGGCCCAACAAAGTCCGCCAAGCTATACTGAAACTTCCAGTTGACGTTCACGGGAGATTCCAAATTTGAATTGGCCGAAGATGACCCAACAAAGTCCGCCAAGCTATACTGAAACTTCCCGTTGACGTTCACGGGAGATTCCAAATATGAATTGGCCGAAGATGACCCATCAAAGTCCGCCAAGCTATTTTGATACTTCCCGTTGACGTTCACGGGAGATTCCAAATTTGAATTGGCCGAAGATGACCTTCAGAGTCCGCCAAGCTATTTTAAAACTTCCCGTTGACGTTCACGGGAGATTCCAAATTTGAATTGTCCGTAGATGACCCATCAAAGTCCGCCAAGCTATTTTGATACTTACCGTTGACGTTCACGGGAGATTCCAAATTTGAATTGGCCGAAGATGACTCAACAAAGTCCGCCAAGCTATACTGTAACTTCCCGTTGACGTTCACGGGAGATTCCAAATTTGAATTGGCCGAAGATGACCCAACAAATCCGCCAAGCTATACTGAAACTTCCCGTTGACGTTCACGGGAGATTCCAAATTTGAATAGGCCGAAGATGACCGAACAAAGTCCGCCTAGCTATTTTGATACTTCCCGTTGACGTTCACGGAGATTACAAATTTGAATTGGCCGAAGATGACCCAACAAACTCCGCCTAGCTATTTTGATACTTCCCGTTGACGTTCATGGGAGATTCCAAATTTGAATTGGCCGAAGATGACCCAACAAAGTCCGCCAAGCTATACTGAAACTTCCCGTTGACGTTCACGGGAGATTCCAAATTTGAATTGGCCGAAGATGACCCATCAAAGTCCGCCAAGCTATTTTGATACTTCCCGTTGACGTTCACGGGAGATTCCAAATTTGAATTGGCCGAAGATGACCCAACAAAGTCCGCCAAGCTATTTGAAATTTTCCTTTGACGTTCACGGGAGATTCCAAATCTGAATTGGCCGAAGATGACCCAACAAAGTCCGCCAAGCTATTTGAAATTTTCCGTTGACGTTCACGGGAGATTCCAAATTTGAATTGGCCGAAGATGACCCAACAATGTCCGCCAAGCTATTTTGAAACTTCCCGTTGACGTTCACGGGATATTCCAAATTTGAATTGGCCGAAGATGACCCAACAAAGTCCGCCAAGCTATAATGAAACTTCCAGTTGACGTTCACGGGTGATTCCAAATTTGAATTCGCCGAAGAAGACCCATCAAAGTCCGCCAAGCTATTTTGATACTTCCCGTTGACGTTCACGGGAGATTCCAAATTTGAATTGGCCGTAAATGACCTCCAAAGTCCGCCAAGCTATTTTGAAACTTCCCGTTGACGTTCACGGGAGGTTCCAAATTTGAATAGGCCGAAGATGACCGAACAAAGTCCGCCTAGCATTTTTGATATTACCCGTTGACGTTCACGGGAGATTCCAAATTTGAATTGGCCGAAGATGACCCAACAAAGTCCGCCAAGCTGTACTGAAACTTCCCGTTGACGTTCACGGGAGATTCCAAATTTGAATTGGCCGAAGATGACCCATCAAAGTCCGCCAAGCTATTTTGATACTTACCGTTGACGTTCACGGGAGATTCCAAATTTGAATTGGCCGAAGATGACTCAACAAAGTCCGCCAAGCTATACTGTAACTTCCCGTTGACGTTCACGGGAGATTCCAAATTTGAATTGGCCGAAGATGACCCAACAAAGTCCGCCAAGCTATACTGAAACTTCCCGTTGACGTTCACGGGAGATTCCAAATTTGAATTGGCCGAAGATGACCCATCAAAGTCCGCCAAGCTATTTTGATACTTCCCTTTGACGTTCACGGGAGATTCCAAATTTGAATTGGCCGAAGATGACCCATCAAAGTCCGCCAAGCTATTTTGATACTTCCCGTTGACGTTCACGGGAGATTCCAAATTTGAATTGGCCGAAGATGACCCAACAAAGTCCGCCAAGCTATTTGAAATTTTCCGTTATCGTTCACGGGAGATTCCAAATTTGAATTGGCCGAAGATGACCCAACAAAGTCCGCCAAGCTATTTTGAAACTTCCCGTTGACGTTCACGGGAGATTCCAAATTTGAATTGGCCGAAGATGACCCAACAAAGTCCGCCAAGCTATTTTGAAACTTCCCGTTGACGTTCACGGGAGATTCCAAATTTGAATTGGCCGAAGATGACCCAACAAAGTCCGCCAATCTATTTTGAAACTTCCCGTTGACGTTCACGGGAGATTCCAAATCTGAATTGGCCGAAAATTACCCAACAAAGTCCGCCAAGCTATTTTGAAACTTCCCGTTGACGTTCACGGAAGATTCTAAATTTGAAGGCCGTAGATGACCCAACAAAGTCCGCCAAGCTATTTTGAAATTTACCGTTGACGTTCACGGGAGATTCCAAATTTGAATAGGCCGAAGATGACCCAACTAAGTCCGCCAAGCTATTTTGAAACTTCCCGTTTACGTTTACGGGAGATTCCAAATTTGAATTGGCCGAAGATGACCCATCAAAGACCGCCAAGCTATTTTGATACTTCCCGTTGACGTTCACGGGATATTCCAAATTTGAATTGGCCGAAGATGACCCAACAAAGTCCGCCAAGCTATACTGTAACTTCCCGTTGACGTTCACGGGAGATTCCAAATTTGAATTGGCCAAAGATGACCCATCAAAGTCCGCCAAGCTATACTGAAACATCCCGTTGACGTTCACGGGAGATTCCAAATTTGAATAGGCCGAAGATGACCGAACAAAGTCCGCCTAGCAATTTTGATATTTCCTGTTGACGTTCACGGGAGATTCCAAATTTGAATTGGCCGAAGATGACCCAACAAAGTCCGCCAAGCTGTACTGAAACTTCCCGTTGACGTTCACGGGAGATTCCAAATTTGAATTGGCCGAAGATGACCCATCAAAGTCCGCCAAGCTATTTTGATACTTCCCGTTGACGTTCACGGGAGATTCCAAATTTGAATTGGCCGAAGATGATCCAACAAAGTCCTCCAAGCTATACTGTAACTTCCCGTTGACGTTCACGGGAGATTCCAAATTTGAATTGGCCGAAGATGACTAAACAAAGTCCGCCAAGCTATACTGAAACTTCCCGTTGACGTTCACGGGAGATTCCAAATTTGAATAGGCCGAAGATGACCGAACAAAGTCCGCCTAGCTATTTTGATACTTCCCGTTGACGTTCACGGAGATTCCAAATTTGAATTGGCCGAAGATGACCCAACAAAGTCCGCCTAGCTATTTTGATACTTCCCGTTGACGTTCATGGGAGATTCCAAATTTGAATTGGCCGAAGATGACCCAACAAAGTCCGCCAAGCTATACTGAAACTTCCCGTTGACGTTCACGGGAGATTCCAAATTTGAATTGCCTGAAGGTGACCCATCAAAGTCCGCCAAGCTATTTTGATACTTCCCTTTGACGTTCACGGGAGATACTAAATTTGAATTGGCCGAAGATGACCCATCAAAGTCCGCCAAGCTATTTTGATACTTCCCGTTGACGTTCACGGGAGATTCCAAATTTGAATTGGCCGAAGATGACCCAACAAAGTCCGTCAAGCTATTTTGAAACTTCCCGTTGACGTTCACGGGAGATTCCAAATTTGAATTGGCCGAAGATGACCCAACAAAGTCCGCCAAGCTATTTTGAAACTTCCCGTTGACGTTCACGGGAGATTCCAAATCTGAATTGGCCGAAAATTACCCAACAAAGTCCGCCAAGCTATTTTGAAACTTCCCGTTGACGTTCACGGAAGATTCTAAAATTGAATTGGCCGTAGATGACCCAACAAAGTCCGCCAAGCTATTTTGAAATTTACCGTTGACGATCACGGGAGATTCCAAATTTGAATAGGCCGAAGATGACCTAACTAAGTCCGCCAAGCTATTTTGAAACTTCCCGTTGACGTTTACGGGAGATTCCAAATTTGAATTGGCCGAAGATGACCCATCAAAGTCCGCCAAGCTATTTTGATACTTCCCGTTGACGTTCACGGGAGATTCCAAATTTGAATTGGCCGAAAATGACCCAACAAAGTCCGCCAAGCTTATTGAAATTTTCCGTTGACGTTCACGGGAGATTCCAAATTTGAATTGGCCGACGATGACCCAACAAAGTCCGCCAAGCTATTTTGAAACTTCCCGTTGACGTTCACGGGAGATTCCAAATTTGCATTGGCCGAAGATGACCCAACAAAGTTCGCCAAGCTATTTTGAAACTTCCCGTTGACGTTCACGGGAGATTCCAAATTTGAATTCGCCGAAGAAGACCCATCAAAGTCCGCCAAGCTATTTTGATACTTCCCGTTGACGTTCACGGGAGATTCCAAATTTGAATTGGCCGTAAATGACCTCCAAAGTCCGCCAAGCTATTTTGAAACTTCCCGTTGACGTTCACGGGAGGTTCCAAATTTGAATAGGCCGAAGATGACCGAACAAAGTCCGCCTAGCAATTTTGATATTTCCCGTTGACGTTCACGGGAGATTCCAAATTTGAATTGGCCGAAGATGACCCAACAAAGTCCGCCAAGCTGTACTGAAACTTCCCGTTGACGTTTATGGGAGATTCCAAATTTGAATTGGCCGAAGATGACCCATCAAAGTCCGCCAAGCTATTTTGATACTTACCGTTGACGTTCACGGGAGATTCCAAATTTGAATTGGCCGAAGATGACCCAACAAAGTCCGCCTAGCTATTTTGATACTTCCCGTTGACGTTCATGGGAGATTCCAAATTTGAATTGGCCGAAGATGACCCAACAAAGTCCGCCAAGCTATACTGAAACTTCCCGTTGACGTTCACGGGAGATTCCAAATTTGAATTGCCTGAAGATGACCCATCAAAGTCCGCCAAGCTATTTTGATACTTCACTTTGACTTTCACGGGAGATTCCAAATTTGAATTGGCCGAAGATGACCCATCAAAGTCCGCCAAGCTATTTTGATACTTCCCGTTGACGTTCACGGGAGATTCCAAATTTGAATTGGCCGAAGATGACCCAACAAAGTCCGTCAAGCTATTTTGAAACTTCCCGTTGACGTTCACGGGAGATTCCAAATTTGAATTGGCCAAAGATGACCCAACAAAGTCCGCCAAGCTATTTTGAAACTTCCCGTTGACGTTCACGGGAGATTCCAAATTTGAATTGGCCGAAGATGACCCAACAAAGTCCGCCAAGCTATTTTGAAACTTCCCGTTGACGTTCACGGGAGATTCCAAATTTGAATTGGCCGAAGATGACCCAACAAAGTCCGTCAAGCTATTTGAAATTTTCCGTTGACGTTCACGGGAGATTCCAAATCTGAATTGGCCGAAAATTACCCAACAAAGTCCGCCAAGCTATTTTGAAACTTCCCGTTGACGTTCACGGAAGATTCTAAATTTGAATTGGCCGTAGATGACCCAACAAAGTCCGCCAAGCTATTTTGAAATTTACCGTTGACGTTCACGGGAGATTCCAAATTTGAATAGGCCGAAGATGACCCAACTAAGTCCGCCAAGCTATTTTGAAACTTCCCGTTGACGTTTACGGGAGATTCCAAATTTGAATTGGCCGAAGATGACCCATCAAAGACCGCCAAGCTATTTTGATACTTCCCGTTGACGTTCACGGGAGATTCCAAATTTGAATTGGCCGAAGATGACCCAACAAAGTCCGCCTAGCTATACTGTAACTTCCCGTTGACGTTCACGGGAGATTCCAAATTTGATTTGGCCAAAGATGACCCAACAAAGTCCGCCAAGCTATACTGAAACTTCCCGTTGACGTTCACGGGAGATTCCAAATTTGAATAGGCCGAAGATGACCGAACAAAGTCCGCCTATCAATTTTGATATTTCCGGTTGACGTTCACGGGAGATTCCAAATTTGAATTGGCCGAAGATGAACCAACAAAGTCCGCCAAGCTGTACTGAAACTTCCAGTTGACGTTCACGGGAGATTCCAAATTTGAATTGGCCGAAGATGACCCAACAAAGTCCGCCAAGCTATACTGAAACTTCCCGTTGACGTTCACGGGAGATTCCAAATTTGAAGAGGCCGAAGATGACCAAACAAAGTCCGCCTAGCTATTTTGATACTTCCCGTTGACGTTCACGGGAGATTCCAAATTTGAATTGGCCGAAGATGACCCAACAAAGTCACCAAGCTATTTTGAAACTTCCCGTTGACGTTCACGGGAGATTCCAAATTTGAATTTGCCGAAGATGACCCAACAGAGTCCGCCAAGCTATTTTGAAACTTCCCGTTGACGTTCACGGGAGATTCCAAATCTGAATTGGCCGAAAATTACCCAACAAAGTCCGCCAAGCTATTTTGAAACTTCCCGTTGACGTTCACGGAAGATTCTAAATTTGAATTGGCCGTAGATGACCCAACAAAGTCCGCCAAGCTATTTTGAAATTTACCGTTGACGATCACGGGAGATTCCAAATTTGAATAGGCCGAAGATGACCTAACTAAGTCCGCCAAGCTATTTTGAAACTTCCCGTTGACGTTTAAGGGAGATTCCAAATTTGAATTGGCCGAAGATGACCTAACAAAGTCCGCCAAGCTATTTTGAAACTTCCCGTTGACGTTCACGGGAGATTCCAATTTTGAATTGGCCGAAGATGACCCAACAAAGTCCGCCAAGCTATTTTGAAACTTCCCGTTGACGTTCACGGGAGATTCCAAATCTGAATTGGCCGAAAATTACCCAACAAAGTCCGCCAAGCTATTTTGAAACTTCCCGTTGACGTTCACGGAAGATTCTAAATTTGAATTGGCCGTAGATGACCCAACAAAGTCCGCCAAGCTATTTTGAAATTTACCGTTGACGTTCACGGGAGATTCCAAATTTGAATAGGCCGAAGATGACCCAACTAAGTCCGCCAAGCTATTTTGAAACTTCCCGTTGACGTTTACGGGAGATTCCAAATTTGAATTGGCCGAAGATGACCCATCAAAGTCCGCCAAGCTATTTTGATACTTCCCGTTGACGTTCACGGGAGATTCCAAATTTGAATTGGCCGAAGATGACCTCCAAAGTCCGCCAAGCTATTTTGAAACTTCCCGTTGACGTTCACGGGAGGTTCCAAATCTGAATTGGCCGAAGATGACCCAACAAAGTCCGCCAAGCTATTAGAAATTTTCCGTTGACGTTCACGGGAGATTCCAAATTTGAATTGGCCGAAGATGGCCCAACAAAGTCCGCCAAGCTATACTGAAACTTCCAGTTGACGTTCACGGGAGATTCCAAATTTGAATTGGCCGAAGATGACCCAACAAAGTCCGCCAAGCTATTTTGAAACTTCCCGTTGACGTTCACGTAAGATTCCAAATCTGAATTGGCCGAAAATGACCCAACAAGTCCGCCAAGCTATTTTGATACTTCCCGTTGACGTTCACGGGAGATTACAAATTTGAATTGGCCGAAGATGATCCAACAAAGTAAGCCAAGCTATTTTGAAACTTCCCGTTGACGTTCACGGGAGATTCCAAATATGAATTGGCCGAAGATGACCCAACAAAGTCCGCCAAGCTATACTGAAACTTCCCGTTGATGTTCACGGGAGATTCTTATTTTGAATAGGCCGCTGATGACCGAAAAAATTTTGCCTAGCTATTTTGATACTTCCCGTTGACGTTCACGGGATATTCCAAATTTGAATTGGCCGAAGATGACCCAACAAAGTCCGCCAAGCTATACTGAAACTTCCCGTTGACGTTCACGGGAGTTTCCAAATTTGAATTGGCCGAAGATGACCCATCAAAGTCCGCCAAGCTATTTTGATACTTCCCGTTGACGTTCACGGGAGATTCCAAATTTGAATTGGCCGAAGATGATTCAACAAAGTCCGCCAAGCTATTTTGAAACTTCCCGTTGACGTTCACGGGAGATTCCAAATCTGAATTGGCCGAAGATGACCCAACAAAGTCCGCCAAGCTATTTTGAAACTTCCCGTTGACGTTCACGGGAGATTCCAAATTTGAATTGGCCGAAGATGACCCAACAAAGTCCGCCAAGCTATACTGAAACTTCCCGTTGATGTTCACGGGAGATTCCAAATTTGAATAGGCCGAAGATGACCGAACAAAGTCCGCCTAGCTATTTTGATACTTCCCGTTGACGTTCACGGGAGATTCCAAATTTGAATTGGCCGAAGATGACCCAACAAAGTCCGCCAAGCTATACTGAAACTTCCCGTTGACGTTCACGGGAGATTCCAAATTTGAATTGGCCGAAGATGACCCAACTAAGTCCGCCAAGCTATTTTGAAACTTCCCGTTGCGTTCACGGGAGATTCCAAATTTGAATTAGCCGAAGATGACCCAACAAAGTCCGCCAAGCTATACTGAAACTTCCCGTTGACGTTCACGGGAGATTCCAAATTTGAATAGGCCGAAGATGGCCCAACATAGTCCGCCAAGCTATTTTGATATTTCCCGTTGACGTTCACGGGAGATTCCAAATTTGAATTGGCCGAAGATGACCCAACAAAGTCCGCCAAGCTATACTGAAACTTCCCGTTGACGTTCACGGGAGATTCCAAATTTGAATTGGCCGAAGATGACCCATCAAAGTCCGCCAAGCTATTTTGATACTTCCCGTTGACGTTCACGGGAGATTCCAAATTTGAATTGGCCAAAGATGACCCAACAAAATCCGCCAAGGTATTTGAATTTTTCCGTTGACGTTCACGGGAGATTCCAAATCTGTATTGGTCGAAGATGACCCAACAAAGTCCGCCAAGCTATTTTGAAACTTCCCGTTGACGTTCACGGGAGATTTCAAATTTGAATTAGCCGAAGATTACCCAACAAAGTCCGCCAAGCTATTTTAAAACTTCCCGTTGACGTTCACGGGAGATTCCAAATTTGAATTGGCCGAAGATGACCCAACAAAGTCCGCCAAGCTATTTTGAAATTTTCCGTAAAGGTTCATGGGAGATTCCAAATTTGAATTGGCCGAAGATGACCCAACAAAGTCCGCCAAGCTATACTGAAACTTTCCGTTGACGTTCACGGGAGATTCCAAATCTGAATTGGCCGAAAATGACCCAACAAAGTCCGCCAAGCTATTTTGGTACTTCTCGTTGACGTTCACGGGAGATTCCAAATTTGAATTGGCCGAAGATGACCCAACAAAGTCCGCCAAGCTATTTTGAAACTTCCCGTTGACGTTCACGGGAGATCCGAAATTTGAATTGGCCGAAGATGACCCAACAAAGTCCGCCAAGCTATTTTGAAACTTCCCGTTGACGTTCACGGAAGATTCTAAATTTGAATTGGCCGTAGATGACCCAACAAAGTCCGCCAAGCTATACTGAAACTTCCCGTTGACGTTCCCGGGAGATTCCAAATTTGAATAGGCCGAAGATGACCCAACAAAGTCCGCCAAGCTATTTTGATACTTCCCGTTGACGTTCACGGGAGATTCCAAATCTGAATTGGTCGAAGATGACCCAACAAAGTCCGCCAAGCTATTTTGAAACTTCCCGTTGACGTTCACGGGAGATTTCAAATTTGAATTGGCCGATGATTACCCAACAAAGTCCGCCAAGCTATTTTAAAACTTCCCGTTGACATTCACGGGAGATTCCAAATTTGAATTGGCCGAAGATGACCCAACAAAGTCCGCCAAGCTATACTGAAACTTCCCGTTGACGTTCACGGGAGATTCCAAATTTGAATTGGCCGAAGATGACCCATCAAAGTCCGCCAAGCTATTTTGATACTCCCCGTTGACGTTAACGGAGATTTAAAATTTGAATTGGCCGAAGATGTCCCAACAAAGTCCGCCAAGCTATACTGAAACTTCCAGTTGAAGTTCACGGGAGATTCCAAATTTGAATTGGCCGAAGATGACCCAACAAAGTCCGCCAAGCTATTTTGAAACTTCCCGTTGACGTTCACGGGAGATTCCAAATTTGAATAGGCCGAAGATGACCCAACAAAGTCCGCCAAGCTATTTTGATATTTCCCGTTGACGTTCACGGGAGATTCCAAATTTGAATAGGCTGAAGATGACCCAACAAAGTACGCCAAGCTATTTTGATACTTCACGTTGACGTTCACGGGAGATTCCAAATCTGAATTGGTCGAAGATGACCCAACAAAGTCCGCCAAGCTATTTTGAAACTTCCCGTTGACGTTCACGGGAGATTTCAAATTTGAATTGGCCGAAGATTACCCAACAAAGTCCGCCAAGCTATTTTAAAACTTCCCGTTGACGTTCACGGGAGATTCCAAATTTGAATTGGCCGAAGATGACCCAACAAAGTCCGCCAAGCTATACTGAAACTTCCCGTTGACGTTCACGGGAGATTCCAAATTTGAATTGGACGAAGATGACCCAACAAAGTCCGCAAAGCTATTTTGAAATTTTCCGTTGACGTTCATGGGAGACTCAAATTTGAATTGGCCGAAGATGACCCAACAAAGTCCGCCAAGCTATTTTGATACTTCCCGTTGACGTTCACGGGAGATTCCAAATTTGAATTGGCCGAAGATGACCCAACTAAGTCCGCCAAGCTGTACTGAAACTTCCCGTTGACGTTCACGGGAGATTCCAAATTTGAATTGGCCGAAGATGACCCAACAAAGTCCGCCAAGCTGTACTGAAACTTCCCGTTGACGTTCACGGGAGATTCCAAATTTGAATTGGCCGAAGATGACCCAACAAAGTCCGCCAAGCTATTTTGAAACTTCCCGTTGACGTTCACGGGAGATTCCAAATTTGAATTGGCCGAAGATGACCCAACAAAGTCCGCCAAGCTATTTTAAAAGCTTTAAAAGCTATTTATATTAATTGTATCATATGAATCACTAGAGGACTGGGGTGAATATACAAGAAAATAACATTTCCCTAAACCACAATAAAACACTAACATTTTTAGTTATTTTGTACTTTTTTTCATAACATTTTTTATTCTAATAACAATTTTCAAAATTGATATATTATTTACACACATTTATTCACAATAACAATACATTTCAAACTTTAGTATATCATGAAAAAAAAATTAAAAACTTTTGTGATATAAATGGGTTTTTATATCTTTTTTTTTTCGGTTTCTCCAAATGTTTTGATTCCTCGCATATCAATGCCAAAATTAATACATCTAATTTTTTTTTGTTACATAGATGAATTACATAGATATGTATCTTTCTCTAAATAGTAGTAGGCTATACTAGAAAATTAATTTTTGATCAAATAACTACGTTCGGTGAATTTTTAGCATTTCTTTGTACTTTTTTCATTATTTTTATTCTAATAAGAATTTTCTAAATTAATATATTTTGTATACACATTTATTCACAATAACAATACATTACAAACTTTTGTATTCTCTGTTTGAAGTTATTATTTGTCAATGATGGAAGTTCAATTTTATTATTATACATTTTTCGGACATTTGCCATCATTTGTGTGTTTAAAATTCAAAACACGACGTTTCGGGAATAAGGATCAATTTTTATTTAATTTTTAATGGGGCTGGGTTATTACTATAATGGCGTCCATTAATTCGTTCGTTCATTTAACCAACCAGTTCTTTTAATTTACTAGATATATTATGAAATATTCTTATTCCCGAAACGTCGTGTTTTGAATTTTTAACACACAAATAATGGTCCGAAAAATGTATAATAATAAAACCTTTGTATATCTTGAAAAAATGTTTTTAAATTTTGTTCTAGAGTTAAAAAATATACACATATACACACACAAACATATATATTAAAAATAGATCAAATAAAAAATTTATTGTTAAAATATGCAGAACATTCTATTTTTTTGAGAACAAAAAATAATAAAATGCTCTCAATATTTTTTAGAAAAGTTTATTTTAGTTAAGATTTTAAATGATCAACTCACTTAACTGATTTGATAACCTCAAAGTCAGCATCACGAAGAGGCAATTTTAATAGATTTGACACGTGAAAAGGAGTGATATCTGGTGTATTGAAAACTCGGTCTGTCACAGCCATATCAGGTCTTATTTTCCCTAACAGACTGGTGACATCTGACATTACATCACGTAGAAAACAACCATAACGTGACATTGCATACAAGAAAATCACATTTTATATACATTGTTTTCCTTCTCTATTCAAACACCACAACAAATACGCTGAAATATACGCTTACTTATTTTGCTGTTTTTCGGATTTTGATACTTTATTATTATACTAATTTTGTTTTTGTTTTTTTTAACTCAAAATTTTGGTAGTACCTACATAAGAAAACACACAATTACAATCTTTATTAAATTTAACTGACGTGTTTTTTGCTTAAGATCAAATTTTGATCCATAGAAGGATCAAAACGAAAAGTCTTGTTCATTACCTCTTATAAAATATCGATTGATTATTTATTTATCGGTAAAAAATTGCATAGCTTTTACGTTATAAAAGACGTAATTTCTCAAAACTGACTACACCAATTTCGTTCAAATTTTAATGAAATATAAAGTATAATGAGCGGAACCAATGTGCATAATTTTAAATATAAAAAAAAACCGTTCAAGAATAATTAGCAAAAATATAAAAATAAACTTTTGACCGCTTTCATTAAAAGTTGATTTTAATGAAACACGCCGAGACGAAGCAAGAAGCAAAGCAATTTTAAGCTCTTATTTAATTTTTTTTTTTTTCAGGCACCATCTATGGTTCATTTTCACTTATCGATTGACAATTATCAAACTGATATTTATTTATATTAAATGTTGAGCTTGACTTATGAGAAAAATTATACAATATAACAAACACACAGAACACAATTCTCACAAAAAAATACGCCTAAGTATCAGACGCGTTTCAACGACAAGGTCGTCCTTTTCAGTGATACACGAGCTACACCAATCAAACTATAACTGAATCTAACGTTGCGCCGAACCCTATATTTATACAAACAAAGTGTATAATATACCTTGTCGTTGTGTATACCTTGTCGTTGAAACGCGTCTGATACTTAGGCGTATTTTTTGTGAGAATTGTGTTCTGTGTGTTTGTTATAGGTACTGATATTTATTTTATTATTGTTATTTTTTGTGACGATAAAATTTGATTTGTTTTTACTGGAAATAGGTGAGTGAAAAAATTTGTGCAATATTTTTATTATGTGTCTCGTCAATTACGTCGTTCAGCTTGTTATAGACCATTAACCTCCAATAACAGATTTTCTTCTGTTATTTTGTTTTCTTCTTACCTTGTTGTCTAAAAACCTCTCGGTCATCATCCCTTAACATAAAATAGAGACTACCCCTCACATACTCTAATAGTGTTAAGATTGGAAGAACACGAGTTGGTCAAGAGAGACTTGATAGGAAGGATGAAAGAGAGGTAGTTATTTTTATTTTGAATTGAATTATACTGTCTTAACTTATCCTACAAAATTTATAAATGAAAATACCTGTTTTTTTTTCAGGATTCAATTTTTTTTTAATCACGTTTTAATATTTTAAACTTGGTACCTTTAAAAATGTACAATCATTTTGGAAATTTCTCCAAGATACAGCCAAGTTCTCGTTTTTCGAGTGTCCCAGAGAGTTTCCGGCACACTGCTATACTTAATCAAGTACAGGTTGGCCGATGGACCCGGGACTACCTGAGGCCACCCCTATAATCCCTCGCTGCGTCCGCCTGGGCTGTCCGCTGCCTAGGCGATGAGTCACCTACTGGCTGTGTTTATACAAAGGTACACTTTCTTAACAGAATAATAATTTAACATCTTTAAAAGTATATTTGAAATCTAATAAAAATAAAAAAATTATGAAAAACTATACCAAACTCTACCTAGGTATTAGAACATTTAATACGAACTTTATTAAGAATTGTTTACACTGTGACTGCGACTTTTTATTTAGACAATTTAGAAAGCAAGTTTTAAGCTGTAATGAATATTAAAAGCTATACTTAGGGACTTAGGGATAACTGTTTTTATAGTTGTCATCAATATTCTCTGCCAGCTATTGCAACACTTTTTGAGTTCTTTTGCAACAATACTCTACTCTCTGTATACTGCTTTGAGACATAGAATGAATTTATAATTTATTATTAACATAACGTACACCCTAACAATAGTCCCTTGTATTAAATTTCTTGTTCGTATTTCAATTATTGAGGAAGTTATCTTGTTCATGTACAAACCACAACAATGCCGATAATAATCAAAATAACAGCGCGTTCCTTCAAGTCCACTTCTGATTCGTCTACTCTACCCGTCGGAGCTCGTTCTACGCTACGCAACGCACTGAGATGATACTCTTTCATCTTTACGTATTTTGTATCGATTTTTCTCTTTTGTATCGCGAAGTACTTTCAAGCATCAATTTCATGAACTCTTACAACTTTTTTACAAGGCCGCAAACTTTTTTCGAAAAATTACTTTTTTTATATTACATTTCATAAATTTCGACTCGAAATTCACCATGGTAAATCATAAACATATTGTTCCTACCATTTCCTAATATTACATTAATAATTTCCATATTTATAGCTATAAATAAATATTGATATTGACTTGTTTTCAATTAAATCTTGAACACAATTTCATACAAACGTTTATTACTTCAACCGCGTTTCAAAGACAATTATGGGAATCTTCAGTGTTCAATAATCAAACTGAAATCCGGTTCGGATTTTATTTTCATTTTATAGGTAATTGTTTGAAACAGACATTGTAAAATTTGAGGTTATGTCAAAACGAATAAACCGATCTTCATTTTCTTTTTTAAAAGAGATTTTTTTAATCTACTAAAATTTACCATTTTGCGACTTAAATTGTTTACAGTAAATTTCACTCACATTCAAATTGTTATTATTTTCAAATGTCGCTAAACACCAATTTATGCAATATACCCTACCTATCTAATCTAGACGATAAGGGTTTTATGTCCTTATTACCTGACTAAAACCAATGACTACATAAATACTATAAGACACGACATAGGATAGGGAAATAGTCTACGCTTTACGGGTGCTGTTCGTCACAAGTTTGACACACAGCTATCAGAAAGCGCTAGCAGCAGGTGCTTGACTGTACGCATCCCACTTGGTTGAGACTGTACAACTGTTGACCTCTCTCTCACAAACCTTCTCACTTACTTCCGTCAGCATAGTCAGTGTTGTCAGTTCGTGCGCTGAGATAAGCGATTCTCGACCTTCCCTCGCATCTCTGGTCCCATATGTGGCATCAGTGCGTTTTCTCTTACCCGCCTGAAACATTCTTTGACCGTAGAGCCACCTAGCGCCAGTCACATCAACTTCAGATTCTCTAGCAGAGCGACCTAGCGGGTATTGGTCAACTCAAGAATAAGCGTAGAATATTTAACATGGCCATGTCGTCTTATAGTATTTATGTAGTCATTGCTAAAACCTCATTCACTAATAAAATAAGTTGCCCTCAAGAGCTCATTATAGCCCTTACAGGAATGGCAATCCCGAGGTAATTTAGCTGGATCTACATTTTTTTCTTGTAGTCTTGGGTTAGATCCCACTCTTTCTTCTTTTCTATCAGAAGAGAGAAAAAACTATTAAAAAACATACTTCTACTAAATGAACAAGTTATTCTAAACCAATCCCCTGTACACCCTGCTAGATCATTCACTTCTCAGGTTTTCCCCAGGTCATTGTCCTTACTGTAACCAACCTTCAGACTTGTGTTAATACATATGTAAGATTTTATTAATTTTCTTCTTATACTCTGTTCTTTTGACGAAGGCGGTTGTAGAAAGGCACTACCTGTCCCGCATCCTCGCACACGCACGCACACTCACGGGCAAGATATAGTGACAGCCCCCTCCCCCACTCACAGGATGACCCTGGGCTTGTGTGTGTGAGTGAGGGAGGGGGCTGTCCCAAGTCAAATGAACAGAATATAGTTGTCTGAAGATGTCTAACAGCTGTTACAAATTAAGTTTGTTTTTGCCTTTCCATGAGATCTCGCTTGACCAATTGTTGTTCTCTTCCGACCCTGACGTTATTAGAATATTTGAGGACTAGGAACTCTTTATTTCCATTTTTTATAAGGCGATGATGACCGAAAGGTTTTATAAACATCAACAAACAAGTTTCATCAAAATTAATTCTAATTTCCTTGTTAATTAACTGATCAGGAATATTAATACCAACCGAACAACACGTATCACTTTGAAAAGGTGTATTATAACTAGCCTAACGAAAATATTCATCAATCAAATTTGTACAAAAGTAAATATTAATAGATTTGACACGTGAATGAAAGAGAGATCTGGTGTATTGAAAACTCTGTCTGTCACATTCATCTCAGGTCTTATTTTAGTGACATCTGACAATATCGCGTTGAATGACAGCCATATCGTGACATTGCATATCTACCAACAAGAAAATCACATTTTGTATACGTTGTTTTCTCTTGCGTTACGAAGTCTATACAGTTGAAAATCAACTGTAATGAGCTATAAACTTCAAACGTCAAATGAATGAAAAAAAAGTTTTTTGTGAAGTTTTTTTATTTCATTCATTTGATGGGTGTACAGTAGTTGAGTAATATATTGAGATGAAATATTATTATTTATATGTATTTTTAGGGATATTTTGCAAAAAAAAATATGTTAGAGATTTTTATGTTATCAATTTCATTTGTAAATTGGTAGACCTACTTTTATTTAGTTTTATGCATAGACTCCACAATAAAACCAATAATTATTATACAAAGTTCATACTCAAGAACATATGTTTTAAATGCAGAAGCCATCTTTTTTTTCAACTGTTTACAGTTTATAGGACTGATTATTTCTTTACTATATTTTAAAAGTTTTAAACACTTTTTTTTTTAAGAAGTTTCAACAATTAATTATACAGAGAAAAAAGATAGTAGCAGAGTAGGTTTGAGATTGTGACAGCTATTTGCCGTATGCGAATATTGCACAATTTTAAAGATTTTTGTTTTCTTACAATGTCCTAAGATTATTTAACTATACCCCAAGAACTATGCTGTGTAGAAACTTTTTTTTTAATTCACAAAAGATTGGTAAGTATTGAAAATTCACAATGATTTTTTTTAATTCATTGGATAAATTAAAGAAACAAAACTGATTTAAATGAGGGACTTGCTGCTAGACCTATGAATGTCTTTCTAATCCTTGATATATCTGTAGCCGAAACATCGTAAAGGACAGGACCGGAGCGGCGCTACCATAAGGAGACCGCCTAGGGCGCCAGGTGCTGGGAGGGTGGCACAACGCCAAAACTATAAATTTCAAGAGTACTTATTTTTTGTTAACTCTTCTCTTTAAAAAAAACGTCACCATAGCTAACTTTTAACATATTTAATTGAAACAATTAATTTTTGTTCTCCCTCCACCTTCTTACCACCAGTCGCCAAAAAGTTGTTTGGCCATGTCAAAAAGGCTGAACGGTAAGTCGCGTTTTAATACAACGACTACTATTGCTGCTCGAGCAAACAGTTTGCTATAGAATACAATACACATTTTCAGTTGTATTAAATTGCGCTTCTGAAATTGAGCCCAAAACTCAGATACCTCAGATTTAGGTTTTGAAACAATTGGACTTCAAGAATCCTCTGGTTGCACTGAGACACAAAAAAACATGGCGGCAAAAAATGAAGCGTCAAATTGGTTACATTTGTCCTTTATCCATTTTAAATGCAATAATTATTTAATTTTAAAATTAAATTTCAAATATTTCTGCGAGATATAAATAAGTATTTTCTGTACGTATAATATTGACTCGTCTAAAGAATATACTTTTTTTTCGGTAAATTAAATTTTATTTATTTCTACGTTTCCTTCAGGAAATAATATTAGTTATTTAGAAATTAATAAACTTTATTTTATTTTATTTTTTAGCATTTTGTAAACTTGTTTTTCACTTTATTATTTTTTTGCAATTGTTTTTTCAACAATTTATATATCATTTATCTGGTCTTAACTAATTACTTTTATGTGAAACTTTTTTAAATTATGCACAAAAAATTAGGTGTAAATGTAGAATTATGTTATTTAAACAATACACATTTTTCTAATTACAAAAGGAGAATAAATAAAAAGCTGGTAAAATTGGATTTTTTTTTAAATCTGAAATTAGTTATACATGAAATTTTATTTATTTGAATTTATATCCATAAATTATTTAGTTCACAACTGAAAATCACATGTGACAGGTTGTCAGTACGAGTCTTGAAACTATTCAATTAGCTAAATAACGAAAAATAGGTGTTTACTATATACACGAAAATAAACAATTAATTTGTGAAATACCTCCAGCTTTAGAGATCTACCTTATTAGTTTAGCTTTAATGTACAGCGTAATTCATTCAATATAAAAACACAGATGGAGGAGATTACGTCCATATTTGGATTTCTGCACCTTAAGAAAAAGCAATCAAGAACATACTAGATGAAGATATGAAGAATGAATGAGCTTAGACTCTAAGAATACTGATGTCACCGAGCTTTGTAGTGAACTACAAACTGTTTCAAGTCAAGTCCCTAAGAAATCAACACAAAAGCACTTTCCAACTTGCAAGAAAGCGTACCTAATTTGTTTATCAGGGTTTTTACTGACCCTGGTATCAATAGCTGCTGAAGAGAGGAGCTTTTCTAAGCTTAAGTTGATTATGACAACTCAAGTCTTCTATGGTACAAGACTTGTGCGACTAGCAACTATATCAATCTAACAAGAATTAGTACATCGACCACCAACTAGTTTCTACATTTTCCAAGCTTAAGGCTAGAAAAAAGAAAATGTATTCTTTAGTCTGTTTTAGGTTTAGTACTCCGTTAGTTTTTACTTATTTATATTTTAATATTGACAAACATGCAATATACTTATCTATAATTTATTGTCAATAAATAAATATTAAGTCTTGATTTATATTACGCTTTTTAATTTAACTTTTGAAAATATGTGAGTGACTTGTTTTTGAAATTCGTAAAAAATTTGGTTGTCTAGGGTTTTGATGTAGTTTATTTTGATGCTGTCTTCCTTCAATACTTTTGAACCTTTTCCAAGCTGTGGAAGAAGGTGTATTAGAGGGTGACGAATTCTTTCCAGTTGTGCTTTGTTTGTGTAACAGCTCTCTTACACTTGCACGATTCTTCGTACTTCTCCTTTTTGTGTCTCTCTTTTTCATCCACTGTCGTCAGGCTTTTTGTCTTTAATTTTGACATTTGTCCACCAGATGTTCATTGGTCGTATTTCTCTATTATTATTTTGGGTATGCTTTGCTTCTGATGCAAAATCAATTGATTTTTCTATGTTTACTTGTTGATTTGAATCCAAACATTTTCATTCATCCAGTTTTTGCCTAATAAATTCCAGTTTGCAGTCTTAATTTTATAGTTTGTGGAATTGGGTCCTTACCTTCGTCGTCTTTTCATGAGTGTCATATTTTGAAGTATATTGCGAGGTGGTCACATCCTAGATCAGGTCTCGTGCACTAGTCCTCCACCAGTAGACCCAGCCTTGCAGACACAAGGGTGAGATCCATTGGTTTCTATTACAAAAAATCATTCTATCATTCTGGATTCAATGATGAACCACTCCATTCTGATTATTAGGTTCTTTATTTCAACCTAATAACATTATTATTTATATTAAAATCACAAATGATCAGAAAATTTTGTGTTTTTGGAATAATATTCTCCTTTTCTTGCAGAGTTATACCTTTGTTGGTATTGTATAAATTTAAAGATAGTTGTTTTGAGTGAATTGTTAAGATATACTTCAGCAGAGGTGTCCTTCCAGATGATTCGTTGAAAACTTGGACACATTGTCCAAATGTAAAGATTTTTCTCTTGTATGAGTTCTGCTGTTTTATTTCTTAAATATCTTGTGTTCCACTGTAGGATCACAATGCTCCATTTGTCTTCAGAATTGATTGGATAGATACCCCGTCCATGTTTATTCTTTTGTTCATGGAAATTTGTTCCTAGAGAGACATGAATTTTTAACTTCTTTGCTTGTGAAGTCAGTTTGATTTAAGTATCTTTTGCTGTTTTTTCTGCATGGGCACCAAATGTCTGCAGCTGATCACACCTCTCCTTCTAATAATCTTATTTTTGTAAACATTTAGTTGAGTTCTTAGTTCTCTAAGATTATCAGAATAGGTTCATAAAATAACTTTATATCTTTCAGGATATTTGCGATTTCAAAATTTCTAATCTAGTTGATAATTCTGATAAGAATGTTTTGGTTTATATCTAGGCCATATCTTTGTTTCTAAGAAGGCTGAAATGCATAAATGAACAGTTACTGCTGGTACATAGTTCACTGTATTATGAGAGCACTGTAACACAGCTATCCAGGAACAGGACGAGGACCAACCAGCTCCTCCTCTTTTGAATTTAATAGAGTATATTTTAACATTTTGGTTTTATAGAAAGTTTTCAAATCAACACTTTGTCTCAGGTGTGTATCCAAGTTTAGTCACAGTGCTACAAAGATGACAGAGCAGCATACTTACACTTTTTCTTCTCTTCCTCTCTAAGCATTCTTGGAAACCACCAGACACAAATCTTCTTCTACTGGAGTTTAACAGAAATAAATTCATAAATTACAGATTGTGAAACTTGAGTAAAGCCTTGTACAGTTCATCAATAGTGAAACTCTTGTTTTCACAAACATTCTTAATGAGTTTGTTTGTCAAGTCCTCAGTGATGACAGTTGTCTCACAAGATTGTGACTCATCATGAACATACACTTCCTATGTTATGTAGTATTTACATAATTTCATGTGCGTTTAGAAAAGATAAATAAGTTTTACTTCTATTATAATATTCAATTAAATAACTTTTTCCCTTGTATTTTAAGCTGAGGTACTTTTAAAACTACACAATTTATGCACATTTTGCTCATTTATAACTCTTACCCCATACACACCCACAAGTTATCGATGAATTTCAGCATGCAAAAACCTCACTACTGGCTATATTGGTGACATGATATTGTACAATATAACAAACATTTGCAACAATTAACAAACCTAGAGACTTAAGGGCCACGGCCGATCCTAGAGACTTAAGGGGATCTGTTGAGAGTGACCTTGTGTGTTCTGATTTGCACTGTTACAGACTACAAACTATTTTTTCTTTTAAAAAATTACCCTTGTGTATGTAGAATCAAGTTATGATCTAATTAGTTGATGAGCCTCCATAGTATTTTAACATACATTGTTTTAACGAGAAGGTTCAACCTCAACATTAGTTAAGCTACAAATGGAGAAGGAGAAGGCTCAGGTACCTCTAAAGGAGAAGTTACTACCTACTCTTAAAGAGCAACCAAAGCCTCTACCCAGGGAGCAAAGGACCTGTTGCACCAGGTCTCGTACCACTTTGTATGCTGAAAATCAAGCTGAGGTGACACAGCCACATACACCCACACCCAAAACCTCTCTACCCCACAACACTACAAGGCAGCCCAATTCAGGCACACCCGATTCCAATATTGATTCGCTCTGAAACTCCATTGAACCCGTCCTAAGAATGCTAAACCTGGGACGCATTTCTCCCCGCTTTTCTACAATTTTTATTATCCCTAATGACTACCCAAACACTACCTTTTTGTCCTTCCTGAACTCCTTCCTCAACACGATTAAATCCGTAAATAATAATGGACAGTAGACTACCTGTATTTTTATGGAACGCCCAAACCATAAAAACAAAAAATTATAATTTCTTCGCTTAATGCAAAGAAATAACTAAAAATACCTTTCATTTCAGAAATACACTTAAAGTCATACTAAAATTGACTCTTGCAAATTTCAAAATTCACCACACCAACAGAAGAAACAGGCCCGGAGGTGGTACGTAAACATATAAAACATGTTGATATTTTATTGCCAACAAGAACATGCGTTGAAGCTATGACTATCAAGTTGAGCTCAATGGTAACTCACTACACACATTTCAGTGAACAATCCCTCAGGTAATATATATACCCATGATATAGATAAACTAATGTTAACTTCTAGCAAAGTTGTCATCACCGGTGACTTAAATTCAAAACACACACGATGAGGCTGCAAACATACAAATTCGAGTGAAGAAATCCTTTACACCGCTACATCGAATAAATTCAAAATTACTGGCTCCCACTGAATCACAATACAGAGCACTCACATCATAGAGGACATTCTTGATTTGGCTGTTGTTATAGGGTTTGACAGTATCACTAAAGCTACACATAGATGGGGATCTGGATTCAGATCATTATGCCTACATAATGGCGAATACCGGCAATCCTATTAGCAAGGAGATGAGAAAGGTGCTGAATAACAAACTTGCTGATTGGGACTTGTTCCATCAGCAAGTGGATGGCTCATTACCTGACTCTGTCGAGGTTCTGTCTCCTCAAGACATTGACAATGCCGCTTATAAACTAACGGCAGCCATACAGGACGCAACAAAAGTCACAGTCCCGATTAAACGCCAGCCTCGGCACCACACATTCATACCACGACACATACTTGCGCTCATCAAGTCCCGCAATAGGCTAAGAAGGGCACTATAACACTGAGTAAATAAATACACACCACGTACACAACTAAACTGTTTCAAGAAATTAATTAAAATATAACTAACTGAATTCCGAGATGAAGGCTTCTAAGCTGAATTGGTCAGTCTAGAAGTTAGTGAGATACCCATATGGCCACTTGTAAAACACTTTACATGTGCACCTATGTGCTATCCGCCACTAATAGGCCATGGACATGTGGGGGGATCCAGATAAGGTAAATCTATTTGCAGACAGCCTGGAATAACCGTTTCAACCAAATACTCAGCCCTCTGAACCAGTTTTCACTGACATGGTTGAAAACAACACTCTACAATTATTCACCTACTCTCCTCACCAACAATCTATACACAAAACAACCCTCACTAAAATTAAGTGGGCGATTTCACACACAAATACAGAGGAAGCTCCAAATCCAGACACTATTGGAAATACAACTTTCAAAAACTTATCGGAGAAAGAGCTCAGGTTATTTACAAATATATATGTAATGCAATTCTCCGCACTCAACAATTCCCTGCTGCTTGTAAAGAGCTAAAATATTAATTTTTCCCAAGCCGTGGAAGGACAAGCATAGGCCTGAATCCTACAGACTTATTAGTTTATTGAATATAATAAGTAAGGTCTTTTAGAAGATCCTGTTCAAACGTATCAACAAACATATACATGCACACAACATCCTGAAGCCGGAGTAATTTGGTTTCAGAACCAAACACTCCACAACACTTCAACTGCTGAGAATCGTTGAATACGCTACAAGGGGTTTCAATGATAATCAATAGACCGGGTCAGTCTTCTTGGACATTGAAAAGGCCTTTGATAGGGTGTGGCACAGTGGTCTCATAGACAAACTTAGGCAATACAACTTCCCAAATGGGCTGATAGACCTCTTTAGGTCTTACCTAGCAGAGCGCAAGTTCAGGGTTGATGTAGACCAAACAACAACCACACAGAAGACAATACAAGCTGGCATTCCTAAAGTTTGCCCATCGGGCCCGTATTTTTCAATATCTACATGAACGACATTGCAACACTTGATAACATCAATGTGACTATATATGCTAATGACACCGCAATATCCACACAGTGATGGCAACCATGTATGATATACAGTAGATTACAAACTTCACTAAACAATATAGAGCCATGGCTTAGTACATTAGACACATGGTAAAGGTAAATGTCTTTAAGTGCCAGGTGCTTTTGCTCTCTAAAAGAAACACACCATTAATACGCCCTTATGCTTACTCAACAATGCCATACACTGGCAGGATCAGGTCAAGTACCTCGGGGTCATCATAGATAGGAAACTGACTTGGTTGCCCCACATATTCCACACAATTAAAAGAGCAAACATGACACCATCACAACATCCATTGCTCAACAAAACAAGTTCTCTTCAATTGAGAACATCCACCACAGGTTATTTATCTGTACTGAGAAGCATCATCACCTATGCTGCACCCGTCTGGGGTTGCACATGCACAGACGATAGATATTCCAAAACAAGGTTTTGAGAATAATCAGTAAAGCACCAATGTGCACCAGAGTTAGGACCCTACATAAAGACTTAAATGTGCCATTCATTAAACAACACATTCACTGATTATCAACTAACCTCTACAAGGGGGTCCAAGGACATCCAAAATCAAGGGTAATCTCTTCACTAGGTAGATATGACACAACATTTGACAAACACAGACGGCCACTATCCTTATTTACATGACCAACCTTGATCTCTCATTTGGGCCCATAAAGCCATGTGCATAGCCTTCTACTTACCCAAATTCCACCTCTTGGCTTTCTAGGTCTGTTTCAGACCAAAGGGTGCACCTCAGCGACGTGAGCTAAGTTACAGGACCAGGACACAGTTACATGGAGTCTAATCTTTCACGCTTATTTCAGTCTCGAGTAGGCAGCAGAAGATGTAGCTTGTAGCTCCTCCAATAAATTCACTAACAAGGTATTTATAAGGTAACTCCCACCCTTCACCTATCAAAGGTTGCACACAACATCTACCAAACCTGGGCTCCTGCATGATCTGTCACAAGGTTTTACCTGACTGGAGACTCTGTGTCCCAGCCAGTTCTTTACCTCGCCCTTTGTGTGGATATATAACGTTCTACTTTTTTCCACAATTACAATCTCGATATGCCCATGGAAAGAGCTTCTGAGCTTGATACATGGAAAACCTTTCCAGTTTCCTTGTCCTTAGTGATAGAGGTATTAACAGAAAGGAAGGTAGTTTTTAGTGAGTAAGAATCTCACACTATTGGGAAGAGTGGATTTCTTCCTTTGTTTTTTGAAGATTTTCCAAATATCCTGCAAAATTTTTAAAAAAGCTGTAAAAGGTTCATCATTTCACCACTAGACATCACTAGTCCTGAAAAAAATCAAAGTCCTACTATTTATGTGTCTAGAGAAAAGTGTACACAAAAATAATTGTACTTTCCTAGACAAATGTTCAGTACAAAAGATACTAGACAGAATATAACGAGTAAATTTTATTCCTCAAATATAATTTCTGCTATATTTTATATTTGTTGTAGCGGACGTTCATGGTGGGTAAATTGAAATTTTTGAGTTATCGAGAAAAATGGAAGAAAAAAAAAGTTCCAAGATATTGCCAAAATTTCAGTTCACACCAAATTTGATTAAAATCTATATACTCATTTGTGCTGTAGACAACTGATGAGAGAGATCATTCACAAAATAATTTTTTGGACCTCAAAATAAGGCAATTTCATAAAAATAAACTTTTTCTACACTAAGTATATGTGGGAAAAATAAAAAATATACAAACAATTTTTACAAATTAACATTTATTAAGCATACCTATTTTAACATATAAAAACAAATTAATTCTAATTCATTTATGTCTAAACTTTCTCAACTATTGATTTTTTTTTTAATAACAGGAAAAAATAATAATGTTAGAAGTTTTATTGAACATCATTAATGACTAAAAACAAAAATACATTTTGATAGCATTAACGGAAAATTGTATATTATAATTACTGAAAATAGCAAACTTCTGAATTGGGGGGGGGGGGATACTGAACTAGTAACCAGTTTCTAAAGATCCTCCAACATTCTTACACTATTGAAGAACAAAAACAAACCCAGATCTGACAATGACCTGTTATAAAAAAATTTAATAACACAGTAAAAAATCCTAGATAAGAATATAAATAACAAGTATTCAGAGAAAACCCTGGATGTTTGCAGAGATGTGGACAAAATATAAAAACAAAAATGCCTAATACATTAAATCTGAAACAGAAAACTTATTAAGCTCACGCAAAAATTGAAAATATGGACTACACTCGTGAAAAGTGTGGCTAAAAGAAAATAACATGAAAGTTGATATGACAAAAACATACTTCCAATTTTCACTCTAAAACACCAAAGTGAAGATATGATGTAAGGTTACCAAATAGGTAATGCAACTGAACAAAAATCGTAAAAATGCAACCTTACTACAATTAGGTAATAATAAAAATCCATTAATTAACAGAACAATTAATTGGTGGAGTAAAATATACAGGGCACTAAAATAAAGGGAAAAGATCCTATGATTGTTTTCTATCTATCGGTGTTTTTTGTAAACAAATTTACAATTTTGGAAATAGATGAAATATTGAGTCCTGATTTGGTGAACACATTTTAAATGTGCCATATTACCAGTAGACTAAATATGAAGTTTTTGTTTTAATGAAGCGACTGTTTAATGGGTTCAGATTGTGGCTGTGCCTCAATTGATCAAGTGGCTCACCTAAAAAGCCTGAATATAGTTGTAGTCTCGGCAACTTCAAAATGGGTTTACTTGCAAATGTCAGTAAAAGTAATATTCTAGATATTGATATGTTGCAAATTTTTATTTCGCACTAATTCACTCAAGAATTACATACAGAATATAAACCCGGGTAAGGGCACCCAATATGGCAAGTAAGTTAAAGTTACTCACAATCACTTTGACCGTTTAATGACAATTAGTAAAAAATGAAACAGGTCTTTATCAATTTATCAAAATTGAAGGATCGGCTTTTGAATGAAGATAAAATTACTAGCTTGCCATATCAGTTTAATAAAAATGAAGTTAATTTAGAAAATGTAGTTGTTGTCCGACCCTAAATCTATAGTATTGAGTCGCCCAAGATTAATATTTGTTTTCCATTCAGTCAGATTTATTTTTTATTATAATTTCATTCAGCAATAGCCATCTGATTCTGGATATAATGGCTAGTAATTCCAGGAATATATAAAATTATAAAGGGAATAAAAATCATATTATATTACTTATCTCATAATATCTTTAACAAAACCTATGGCTTATAGAAAAATACAGTTGGGTAACACATTACAAACATTAAAAAATGTTTCTAATTAGTAAAGTCAAAAATATACATAAAAAATTAACAAATACATATTTTAATAGGTTGTGATAGATAAGAATAAGAATTGTGGTAAATAAATAATAAACAACAAGTAAATGATTTAATTATATATTTAAATCATTTTGATTGCATCAAGATGTTGAACAGTTTCAATGTGTTCAGAAAGTGTACCATTTGTGACGGGTTGTCTACAAATGAAACAAAATTTAAAAGGATTAAATTGTTTGTCAACCTTGTTGAGTTTTTCAACATGACCAATAGATTTTTCATGTTCTTCATATTTATACAACTCGGTTACAGTAAAGGTGCAAAGCCTACAATGAAATCGATTTTCAATACATTTTGTATTATATTGTTTTATGTGTGTTATTCCTGCAAGGTGTTGTAAATGGTGTTCCTCCGTTTCAGAGGTAAGGTTACAAACACCACAAAACATCTTGGAAGGACCGCGTTTTGGTTCTACTCCTCCAGTCCCAAACTTTTTCATTGTTCTCTTGTGCCGGGTCCCTTGTTCGTGTTTAACTATGTCTATAGTCAAAACCTTGTCACAAAGTCGACAATAGTTCACTGCTCCCTTCACTTTTTTGTGAAGTTCTGTCGATTCGTGTGACTGATCGTTAAAGCAATTACAGTATATACAGTACTTTCCTTTTTCAATTTTTTCCTTCCAGGCTTTGTATTCATTTGCATTTTTGAACATATGTTCGCAATTTCTTTTAAGGGTTTTACATTCAAAACACTTCAAATATTGTTTTTTTAAATGTGATGTTAAATGATAATGTCCTGAGACAAATTTTTCATACTGATTTTTTTGGAAAGAGACTTCATGACTCATGTGTTCATCTGTAAGAAAATGATAGACAAGAGAAGTTTTATCTCCAATATTAATCTTACATAAAACACAAACGTACTTGTTATTATTAAAAAAAACATACTGTTTGCTATGTGAGAAATCATCTTTTAGTTTTAATTCTAAAAGATTGAAACAGTGTTTTAATGAATAAAGATGCGCTTTATATGATTTTCCGTTAAGAAATTTTTCTTTACATGTTTCACAGTAGAGATTAGAAATATCTATTTTTGAAGTTAAACAGAATAACCTAGTGTTACTTATCATACAATTTAACAAATGTGTTTTAGATGACACGTGTACTTCATACGCAGTTCCATCCATCATTAATTTGCATTTACTACAGTAATACAAATAAAATGATAGACATTCTTCAAATTCATTATGTTTCTCACTTAGCAAATGTTTTGTATAAGCACCAATGTTATTGCATTGGAGTCTGCATGTAGAACAATAACAAAATTGAAGTTCATCAATTTTTGTATCACCCTTGTAATTCAATAACAATAGCAGGTGTCGTCTAGTTTCCTTATGTCTTTTCAAAGTCATCCCACTTGGAAGCCTTGAGAAACATGTGTTGCATATAATGTTTTCTTTGTTTTCTGATTCCACTAGTGACATATCACATATATGACTAGCTAATAGAGAACTCACTGATGACTCAGCAGGGCAAAACTCACAAATAAGTTCCCACAGATTTTCTAAAATAAAATAAAAATAAATGTTATTAAACTAGACATATTAATAAACGTCATTTTTAGGCGAAGTTAGGACTGTAAAGTCCTCTCTTCCACTTAACCTCTAATAAAATATTACATAATACATCAAAATTAATAATACAATTTAAATTAATAAACAAATAAGAAATTATAAAATAGTAATTACTTCTGAAACATATTACAAAATACATCAATATTAATAGTAAAATTAATTAATAAACAAGTAAGAAATCAAAAAATAATAATTACTTCTAAAAACATAATATACTAAACTTGAAAAACTTAATAAACAAATAAATATATCTTAGAATAGAATTCATTGTAGCCTAATGGATTGTTATATTTATTAATGACTGGTTCTACTACTATTGCCAGTCAAGTAGTAGAACCAGCTGGAGTAACATGTGGCTACTTAAAGACAGTTTTAATTCATATAACGTGTACAAATGTACAAGAATAATGTTTTCTTTCTTTTTTAGTGTTGACAAATGTTGTTAATATTTAGTGTCTTGTGTTTGTAAAGTGTAGCTTGATAAAGCCGTCTGTGTAACGGCGAAACATGTCGCACAAAAAATAAGGATTGTTTGACAAACAAGGTATTTATAACCATTCATATATAAATATATCTTCAAAGTAAAATATAACTAAATGTAAATTGTGTTATAAAAAACAATCAAATATAAACACACTCATACTCTCAAACACACATACACTCAAGAACACTCTCCAAAACACCAAAATCCGCTCAAGCAACCAAAACTACTCAGAAAGGTTGTAAAACCAACAACCCAAAGTTTTCTTGCCCTGAACAAGATCCTTGATGCCTTTCAAACTCTCCAGCAATGAATTCCAAAGCCTACACAATGTCATAGTAAATGATGTATTAAATATTTCAGTTCTGTGTCTGGGTATAAGAAACAAACCTTTCAGCCAGATAGCGAGGCATCCCAGTATACAGAATAGCGTGCAATAACACCAAAATATGATAGTTTCGATAAGAACTAAGTTTTAGAATTTAAATTTGTTTATAATATTGTGTAACATGATCATCACGTTTTAAGTCAATAATGAATCGTAAACAATAATTTGAGCATGCAGAAGTTTATTAGCTAATTCCACAGTCATGTCACAAAGTTAAAATATGGAAAAATTAATGTTTTCACCAGCTACACTCTTAACATTAAACAGCAAGCAATCTTTTATCTTCCTCAAAGTGTGCATGCCAGCAAATACTCTATGGCATTATCATGGTCTGTCCATCTTAGAATATTGTTTATAGACAGACCAAGATTTTTACTTTAAAACAATAAGGCAAATCATTGCCTTCTATTGAAGGTTTTGGCCCACTAGTTAAATCAATTTTATTTGTGTTTTACTAAATCAATCATATAGATTTAGTTTTACTGTGATTTAACATAATTCCATTTCTAACAGCCCAATCTTCAATAGCATTAACATCAATATTTATTTTGTCTAAAGTCTCAGCCATTTCTGAGATATGAAAATGATTATATACTTGCAAGTTATCAGCATACAAAATGAAACTTAAATATTTTAGTATATTGTATACATCATTTATATAAATGCCAAGTAATAAAGGACCAAGGACAGAACCCTGGGGAACTCCAGGAACCTGATTGGAAAGATGAAGAAAAATAAAATAAAATAGGGATCTAACCTAATCCCTATTTACATCTCATTTTATTCTCACGACTCCATTGTAATATTATTTACACAGTAGCTCTAGATACAGGAAAGTGATAAATTTAATTGATCAGAAGGGAAAAATATTTGGAAAATCCAGTCGAATTTGTGCATATACCAATATTGCAATTACTAATTGGACAATAAGTATTCTTGAATAAATTTATGGAAATCTGAAATAGAAGCACAAATAATACTGTTTATTGTAAATGAAAGGAATACAAACTTCATGAAAATGTCAAACATAAAAATCAGAAGGGCACTATGATATTACCAAAGTTTGGACAAATGAAATTTAAAGGATTTTCTTGTTATCTAAATATCTCAGAGGCAATGATATACACACAATTAGAAGAATGTAGAATGATAAGGCCAGGGAATCTGAGATATTTTGCAAATAAAAAGTTACATTATGAGAAATTCAAGGACCAAAATGTACAAAATATTGATGTGTCTATTGGTCATTTTTACTTCAGAGATTTGGACTCTGAAAGTATCAGATGAAAATGGTTTGAAAGTATTTGAATGATGCTTATTAAGAAAGATTATGGAATTATTATAGATTAAGGAAGAGTGAAGACGAGAATGAAATAAAATGCAGACCTGGGTGAGTAGATTGTCGATTGAAGGTCAGGATGTGGTTAGATTTGTAAAGGCTCGGAGAATGAAGTGGTTTGAAAAGAATGGCAGCAGACGGGATGCCCATGAGTGAATTTACTTCACAAGAAGAAACGTCAGATTAACACTTAGATGGATGATGTTGCTGCAAGCCATAGAGCCATGAAAATTAAATGATAGAAGAGATGAGTTACAGACAGAGAAGATTGAAAGCTATGGCCTACATAAGACTTGATAGGATGTGTCACTATAAGGCTTGTAGTGGGGAAGTGTCTGAATGTAATTGGATTTTTATTAAAAACTCCAGTCTTCTGAACAAGAGAAAGTCATACAAGTTTGTTTAAAAATGACTAAATTCACCACTGGATTCGTTGTTTTGTTTTATATTATAACGTGTAAATCTTTTTTTTTTTTACCTGTTATTATTGAATTTGAAAGAAATGAAGTCGAGAGAAAACAGTTTTTTACAAAATTTTACACAACATACAATGTTATTATTTTCTTGAGCAAAAGTATTATTGTAAAAACTAGCCCCTTTCAAGGATTACCAACTGTCTTATTCATAACATAATTTTGAAATTTCAGACCTCTATCTACATTTTAGAAATCCTCTATATTTTTACAAATCAAGATTTTGCCCACTAAATATCGCACACAATCATTTTAGTACCACTGTAAAGCTAATCATCTGTATTTATAAATTCTTATAACAAAACATACATAAATTGTAAGGAAAATACATAAATAAATTAGCTGAAGTTACTGTATTTTGTCGCTAGCAATAAACACTACAACAGTTGTTGAAGCAGAAGGCAAAAATTACGTCATATTTGTCTATTTTCAGAAGTCCGCATTTCTGTCAAACTACTCCAAAGATACACTGTTTTATAGTGTTATTCATTTTCTTTTCAACGCTACCTTTCCTTCCGAATTATCGCCACTCTCATAGTTATTTAGATACAGATATTTTTAAAATTTCATGGCCAAAATGATACATGCCAGTGACGTTTGTGACAAACGCACTCTATTTCAAATAATAAAATCATAATATTTCAATTTTTTGACGATCTATATATCATTGAAAATAGAAGTTTGGAGATATAATGCACGTTTCTGCGGGACAAATATTTTAATAATAGTACTGACCTTCAAAATCGAGGTTCTCAGACGGAATCAGTTTGTTTGTGTCATTAACCAAGATAGCCATTTTGCATGAAGGGGTGGCTTTGTGCCAAGTTTAGTGTGCTTTAGGTTATTATTTTGTGATTTTACAACTAGTGTGTTTGAATAGGTTAAAAAATGTTCCGTTATTTTATAGAAGTTCGCTGGTGATTTTTTTTTTTTTGGTCAAATTTTAATGACAAAGGCAATTTTTCTCATTCTATATTACCTGACCCTAAAATATATGATTCTAGGAAATTTATGAATTCACAGTTCAATTCTATGTACAGTACCTTTCTCTAATTAATGATACACAAGTTGGATTTTAGATAAAATAAATATTTTTTGTGAATTTTTCAAAATCCTAACTTTTTAGCATTTGTGTACTATTTTTCACAAAAATCAATTTTTCTAATAAGAAATATTTTTCTACACACTTTTATTCACAAGTCTATTAATTATAAAACTTTTGTATATCTTGAAAAAAGGGGGGGGGGAATTTGTATGATGCGTACAATTTTTACTACCAAATTTTTTCAATTCATATATCAATTTAATGCCCTTTTTAAGAAAAATTATATAAAATGAGTAGACAACCGGTTTTCAGATTTTGGCTAATCACCAACAGGATCGTTGGAATGTTTCTATAGTTGAGAGAAATCGTAAAATTACTGGTTTAGATAATATAACTACTGACACCCCCATTTCAATTTTTAACTCATCCCATCCCTTCTAGATCCCCTCCCCAACCAGTGGTTTAAACTTAAATCTGTTTCACAACATGTTTTTAGAATCAGACTGACAATATTGTCCTCACATTATATGTTGTTGGAGACTATACAAAACAAAAAAATCTTTCCGAGCATCCAACACTGCAGACAAAATTTGGCAGCACAGTACTAACTAATTTTAGGATATCAATACATTTTCCCCCTTGTTGTTTAAAGGTAAAATAATACCTCTTGGTCATCATCACCTTTATTTAAAGTTGATGATCTACTGGTAACCTTAGCAAATCTTAATTATATTTAAAATGTCGTTTATACGAATCTGTTATTGGGGGTAACTATTATAACAAAAGTGCTATGATAAAGGAAGTGAGGAGGAAGGGTCTGTGTTCAGTTTGATTCCAAGAATTAAAAAAATGTGACTCATTTGTCCCACTAATTATGATTTATTTATTTGAAGCTATAATTTTTTTTTAGATATGTACCGAAAAAGATTGGAAACCTCTGTCTTCAAGAATTCTTTTTATTATTCACAAATAACTAGAGAATATTAATAAAACCCGTGAAGAAAATTAAAAAACAAACAAAATATAGGTTTAGCACGTAGTGGTGTCAGTGGAATACTGTTGTGAAGTAAGGGAGAAAAAATTATAACTTTAGCAACCAGGGTGAAAGAAGGGCAATAACAAACCATTAGGCTAAACCTATAAAGGATAATTTATGTTGGACACATCTTGGTAAACAACAGGTCAATAAGTACAAATTGTATGTTCTTGTGTGTGTATGAGTTCCACATATTTAGGCAAGCAATATAATTAATTATAGAAGTAAAGAAGTTTGTCATATGCATGTTGGCACCTTTATTTGTGAGAGTTGTTAATTAGTTCTTGATAATATACAATAGTGTAAGGTTTTAACTAACTGTTCAGTATAATTATATTGTCAATATAATAACCATTTAGTATCTCCCTGTATCTCTATTGAATTAATGAATGTAATTAAAGTATGTATCAATCAAAACTATTTTCAATTTCAAAATAGGTTTTACACACAATTGGAGGGTTTGGCTATGGGGTCGCCTTTATCTCCATTGTTAGCTAAGATCTTTATGGATTCTTTTGAATCAACAATTTTTGACAATAATAATCAACTTAAGCCTAGAATTATATATTGGTATAGATACGTAGATGACGTCTTATGTTTATTTGAAGGCACTGACCGCCAACTAGTGTTTTGTAAATTATTTAAATTCTATTAATGGGGCTTTACAATTTACTATGGAAATAGGTTAGCATAATCAAATAAATTTTCTTGATCTTACAATTAAAATCAGTGATGGAATTTCAGCATTTTAGGGAAACCATGTTTAGTGATAACATTATACCTACTACCTCACAACCTCCGTATAATCACAAATTAGCTGCTTTCCATAGTATGTTGCATCGCCTTATTAAAGTTCCTATGGATAATAAGGATTTTTGTGTAGAACTTTCATGTATTAAACAAATAGCAAATAATAATGGATATGACTAACGTCATTGAAAAAATATTAAAAACAAAACTTTAAAACATTGCAAAATTGTTGATTTACTCGTAGTCAATTCTAATAAAACCACACAAAAGTGGCATAGAATCGATTATTTTGGGAAAACTAGCTACAAAGTGGATAATATTTTGGAAAAGAAAAAAAAACACGGTAAACCAGCCTTCTACTGTATAGAAACTTAGGAAAGATTTTAATAAATTCTAAAGATAAAATAGAAAAAATGCAAAACAGTGAATTTTATAAATTGACATGTAGTATTTGTAATACTGCTTATGTTGGTCAAATAGTTTTTAAGTGTAGATTTAGTGAACATGAAAGAAGTTAGCGGTTAGGTTATAACAATTCTAGTTTTTCCAGTCATTTAAAAAGCATGCCTTAACTGATTTTTATTTTAATATTAAATTTGAAATTCTCCATGTTAAAGTCAAGGGGAAAAAGTTAAACATTTTAGAAATATTAGAAATTAAGAGACTTTCTTGTAATAATGTTAAATTTAGTTTTAAACGATCAAACAGAATTCTTGTCTTTTTCACTACTTCAACCTTTGTCAAAGCATGTTTAAAAATAGTTTATAACTCGCTGGGTTTCCAGGCTACAAGTTCCATTATCATGTAACGGGACTTGTGGGCTTGGTCTCAAAGGTGTGTACAATTCTTCTTAGGTTATTCTTTAGTCTTTGTATAAGCCTCATCCATGTTGTAACTGACGAAACCATGGTCGGCTAGACCAATAAATTGTAGAATTTAACAAAAGAATTTGTGTGTTTTATTTTTATAACAAGTAATTCTATCGTGTACCGTCGGTCATCAGTATAAACGATATATCTACTGTCAATGATGAAATTGGTATATGATTTAAACACTAATTGGAATTAAAAAATCGCCTAAATTAGTGCTCTTTTTACTAGTAATCAAGAGGAAAACTATTTTCTTTAACATATTTTTGACATTTAAGGAACAACATACCATTTGATAATTAGAAAGTTGGTACTTACTATAACGGTTTATTATTGTCAATTTACTATATTCACAATGACATATTTGTGTAAGAAAAGTAACACCTAGTTATTTGTAGTGGGAATAAAATTTGCAGTACAACCCCATGTCCATTCCATAAACCAGACATTCCCCTCTTCAAGAAACTCATAGCTCATGTTACACAAAATAAAAATATCTCTTTAATACATTTATAAATATTTTATCAATTTTTAAGATAGTAAAACATAATAAAAACTTTATTTTTTATTAGAAGAATTATAAATTTGCTTCATGGATTTAGTTTGAACGTGGGACATGACTTGATAGAATATGAATAGTGTGATCAACGCAGACCTTTTAGTAGTTTTGAAGATTATTTACCTTTATAAAAACAAAACAAAAACTGTGATAATCATTGTGTTAAATGCTGTTACTAAGAACGAGTGTATTGATCATTCATGTTTATTGAGGGAAGATTTTTTTAAATAAATATTGTTCTTTTATCTATGCCTATCTATTTTGTATTTTGATCTAGATCGGAAAATTCCTAAGTAAATAATGTGCAGTTAGATATTTATTTTTATGTTTGTAACGTAATAGCCCATCTTCCATGGACACAATTAGTCAAAAATAAACTATACCTATAAAACGATAACTTTAAATCTTACCTGAATAATCTGAAGGAGTTGCTGCATCAGGAGTAGAAACTGTTTTTTCTCCTGCTTCATCGAGGATCTGTTCCTCCTGTACAACTTCAGGAGCAGAAGCTTGACAATTTTTCTCCACTATTATTTCAGTTATCGGCTTTTGATAATCTAAAAAAAAAAAAAAAAAAAAATGTATATACATTTAGAGTCAAGTACTTTTTATATGCTACGAAATTTTATAATGTTCATAATGATGATCATGATGAATTTTACACACTCAAAAATACAACTGTTGCATAATATGTTCCTTTCAAATCAGCTATTAATACTAAATTGATAAAAAAACTAAATCTATTTGAAAATTTTACCCCCTCCTGTCTGAATGCCTTGTTATCTGTATTGTACTGTATTCTAGTAGTAACTTTTGAAACTGGTAGATTATTACTAACTTTATCTGCTAAAATTGCCAGTAAAAGTGATTTTAGTGTTAATGTATGCTTTATTTGTGTATAGTAGTGGTAGAGAAGCAGAAAAGACTTAATCTATATTGACAAATTAGTTAATGAGGGAAGCCACAAAAGCTGCTATTCAGTGGTCATATGTTATGAAATAAAAGGAGCTAATATTTTCAGATAGCTATGGTGTAAAACTTACATAATCAGCTTGTTCTTCGTAAATTAAATATTTGAAAATTATAGTATTATGCATTTCCATAGTAAAACTAGAGTTTGGATTGCATCCAAATAACACAAATTGACCACGCCTGGTATGCAGTGTTTTGTTGCTTTTAGCATGAAAATAATATCTCATCTCATAATGATATTAAACAGATATTTGAATTATTTGTCTTGGGTTTATAATATATCATATAAATATTAAAAACGAAAAACAAAAACATTTTAACAATTCAAAATAGATTTCACTGTATATATTTATATCTATGTATATATTTTATGTACATGTTTTATAACATTTGGCGGCTGTACAAGGCCAGAACCTCACTGCAAACCGTGGCATTTGCAATGTTACATGCAACATCACATGTTAAATGGAATCAAAGAACATAAGGACCAAGCAGTAAAAATTTTAAGTAACTTCCAAAATACGGAATTTTATACTTTTATAGTTCTTGATTTTTTTACACGCAGACATGCTGTTGTTGGTGAATATCTTACATGTATCTGCACTTTACATTACTGCTACGAATCTGGTTACCTTAACTTGACAACGCTGTCATCTGCTACAAATAATGTCAGATCTAAGATATTATGGTTGTACACACTAGTAAGAAGGATTGTTTTAATTTTGTACAATATTAGGTGTAATCCATCCTACTGAAATGTTTGATTTAATAAACATATTCTTATATTAAAATAATGTTATTCTTAGATATTATTTAAATGGTACAACCATGCTGTAGTGTATATTTTCCTGGTGGGTTCTATTGTCATCTTCTTTATCTACTATAATATAATCATCATGTCCAAAACTGATAAATATCTGACACTAATCATTTGGTTCAATAGAAGGGTTAGATACAGCTGGACTACAGGGTGTGTCATGGAGTGATGTCTCCCTCCCAAAAATTTTTAACCTCTTTCACGGCATTTTAGTTTTTTCACCTCCCTTTACCCCCTCTCCCAAAAACTACCACCACTACTGTACTAGCTAGGAACTCTGGGAGTGTCAAAGTATACACCCAGCTACACTATCTCGAGATTACCAATGTTGGTACAGTTAAATCGATTAAATTTCCGTTCAATATTTTTGATAAAATGATACTTAAATCAAAATCAATTTAACTGGATCTACATGGATTGATTATTATTATTATTTTTTTTTTTGAAATATACATTTTTTACGATCTTTAAATGTGATCTATCACAACTTATAGCGTGTCATCATAAATGTTGAAGTTTGGGTTAGTGAGGATGGCAGGAACTACACTCTTTTTAAAAATATTTTAATATTTCCCCCCCCCCTCTATGAACAGTAGACATTCAAGGAACCAGCAAATTTGTAAATTGTATTGATTTTCCTACATATTAAATATTTCTATTATATTACGGAATATTAAACACAAGTTGTATAATCAACATATGTTACCCATTTTACTGAGGAAAAAATAAACCAGATTATTGTGGGGTTTCAGAAATATAGTTAAAAATTTTATAATAGGAATTAAAGTTCACAAGCAAGTAACAGGGGAGAGAGGAACTGACATCAATGAGTGATCCAGTCATTGTTATAGATTACCGATGTTATCAAAATCGAATGTAATGCTGAAAGAGTGGAAGTAGTCAAGGTCGGATGGGAGAATTCAGTGATCGACCATCAACAAAGTGAAGTCAGTCTTCTATATTAATTTTGAGAAGGAAATTTGTCAACAATGTAGGCAGCCAAATACCATTGAACTTACAGACCGTATACTTGTAGGCTGCCGTATGGGTGCCATATGTACATGCTGCACCAAGCGGATAGAAAATTAACGGCAATCATATTACACTATACTTTAAAAAACTTAATTTAAAATTATATTATAAAAATTCAAGGATGAGTCTAATTCGTTATAGTTATAAATGTCAATTATACACTTTAAACTATTATATACTTCAATCCTAAAGGTGGCAACAAAATTCCTTTACAACTTATGGCAGCCAAAGAGATAGTGAAATTTGTATATATATATATATATATATATATATATATATATATATATATATATATATATATATATATATATTATATGTATCATAGGGATTCAATCAAAAGAAAAATTCTAATATGACCATAATTTATTAACATGCATCTTCTGATTTAAAATTACATAACTCATACCGTTAGACCACAGTCACTGATGTGGACAATATATCATGTGATTTTCTTATGTATTTCCTCTGTGAAACAGCAGTTGTGAACCTAGGCCTGCTACACTTCTTTTGACCAAATGATGTTGGGTCAGCACATCAATTTCCTATCATAATTATAGCTTTTGTAACCCAGATTTACTGGTCCTCCTCACAATGCTGGATCATAATCAAAATTGTTTAGCCTCTATGGGGATTGAACACAAAACCTTCTGACTTCCATCTTTTTTCCTTGTTGTTTAAAGGTGGAAAACCTCTTGGTTATCATTGCTTCCATAAAAGAAAAGGAAGAAACAAACATAAAATAAAGACATCTCTAGCCCTCAAATACTTAGAAGATCTAGCCCTTCCATACAAATCAAGATCTGTAACCATTACTTGTATTAAAAAATAATATTATAACAATATTGAATACACACAATCATCCGATATTCATAGCTTATTCAGATGACATGTTTCAGAATTATCCCACAATAAAAACTTTCCATTTCATGCATATTTCCTCTCAAAATACTCCTCAACAGAAAATAACAACTTTTTTTTTTTTTTTTTTTTTTTTTTTTTTTTTCAAATTGAAATATGGAGATGATAACTTAATTATAATAATCATGAAAAAGATAACATCCGAAACAAAGGAATCAATTTAAGAGAAATTAAACAGAATACATGAAAATTTTATCACAATGGAAAGAGAAGAAACGATTAATATCAATTTCTTAAAATTAAACATAAAGAGGAAATCTAAATTATTCCATTATGTTTGCTTATAGCCCAACTGGATTGTTAATAATTAATTACTATTTAATTACCTTGTATTTTTAATCGTGTTTCTTAAATGTGAATTAATATGTGTTGTTAAGTGTTTCTATGTGTTTTTATATTTGAAAATGACTGACAAATAGTCGAAACGTGTCATATAAGATAGTGTAAACTACAAGTAAGGATTGTTCGAAGGTAACACCTCAATACAAGGTAATTAAATAGTAATTCTAAATTATTAGAGTTTGGAATTTTTAGAAAAGAAAGATAGTTATAATATAATTAATACGAATTCTAACCATCCAATGGAACATAAACAAGCCGTCTTCCGATATATGATTAATAGTTTTTTGTTTTTTTTAAATATATGTATTAAGTATATTGTATGTTTCCATAGCGACAGGAATTATTGATTTGTTGTTGATTAACAAGGCTGTTTTTGTAAAGTCTTTTATCATATGTTTTAAAAGGATTGTTAATCACATAATAGATAATTATTATTCCGTATGTATATTTAAGGGATACAACAATATATAAGAACATTCTAGACACCTCAGCCTAAAAGACTTTTTGTGTATTTCCATGGTCCTATTCAGCCAGCTAGCTTTATATCCTTTGTTAAGCATAGAACTTGCTTCGTTAGAGCATCCTGGAATAAGAAACGGGCTAAAAATCAGTAGTCTCTTATGCTCTAGTACTTCAAACTTCAGTACAAAAGGCTGTACAAACTTCATATTTTTTTCACAAAGGCTGCATTCCAAACCTTCATGGGCTAAACCATGAGGGCAAATAAAAACAATGAAAATTTTGAAAAATTAAAGCAACAAAATATTATAAAAGATCAAAATAAATAATCAGTATAATGTTTACAGATACACTTTCAAAAGTCCCTTACCACACTTGGGAATAAACAAAATAACAAAAAACAAATTTTTTTGTCAAAAGTAAAATGTTTATTCCTATTAGAACCCTTATAGCTATTACAACAACAAAGTTGTCATCTTCAGAGGGAATCTTAACAAAGACTAAATTAAAACTATTTACAACTACTAAAGTGACCAGTTCCCCTACCCCACTCCTCTGGTGCATTGACCTATCAACATAGGTAGGGAAACTGGTCAATTTAGTTGTAAATAGTTTTAATTTAGTCTTTGTTAAGATTCCCTCTGAAGATGACAACTTTGTTGTTGTAATAGCTATAAGGGTCTAATAGGAATAAACATTTTACTTTTGACAATTTTGTTTTTGTTTTTTATTATTTTGTTTATTCCCAAGTGTGGTAAGGGACTTTTGAAAGTGTATCTGTATATATTGTCACCACACTGCTCTGGTCTTTGTTTAGTATAATGTTTAATAATCTATATTATTGGATAAAATTTAACTGAAACTGCAAACTGTGAAAAGTAACCAACAGCAGCATGGTGTCAACCAATCATAGAAGAGAGTATACCCTACAAGCAGAGGAGAGGAGAGGTTACATGGGTATTACCCCCTTTGTTTGAAAGACGAAGCAGTACATTAATAGATTTTGAAAATGGCCCCATCATTTGAAATGTGTCACAGAAGTTAAGACCATGCTAGGAATGACAGAAAATGTACTCAACACAAAGAAAGCTATAATTCTCTACATGAAAATGTGTTATTGTTTATAGTTTACCTATTTAAATTAATAACTTTGGAATTTACTTATCAATAATATTGAAGTTACATATTTGTGTATTACTTGTGTAAACTCGACCAGTAAAAAATAACTAACCTGAAACTTCTTTGTCATCATCATTCTTATGTGTAAACTCACTGCAATACCATGGATTGTATTCATCTAAAAAAATAATAATTGTTTTAATTTCAATATGAAGGAAAACTATATATTTTTACAAACCTTTATTTCGATAAAGGCTACATAATTTTTTGTTATTATTTTCCCTCCTGCTCACTCAGTAAGACAACCTACTTTCATTTGGGAAAAAAGTACATTCTTGAAATTCAGTATGTATACTTTTTAAACAAATAACTATTTAGAAATTGGTAATATATAATAAAAAAATTGTGTTTTTCAAAGTTTTCTCTGTACATTAACAAGTTGTAAATTCATGTCTCATGCTACAGTTTTTGTAAATTATTATAATTAAAAATGGACATAAACAAATAATTGGGATAAAAGTAAGTTAACTCTCCAATTAATTCAGTAAGTGTTAATTTATAAATCAGCACAGGTATCAAACTAATAAAAAAAAAATATGCATGTATTCTCTCTCCTACTATCTTTTTTTGTCTTGGCTAATTTCCTTATTTTATGCAAGACCAAAAAATAAATTTACTTTAGGTTACCAAAATACAAAACAGATAATGGGGGGGGGGGGGATTTACTGATCGAAAAAGTATTTGTTTGTATATATCTATACATATATAGGCCTACAACATATATCTGATAACAACCATCTAGTTCATCTAATGCAGCTGTGCCAGTGAACACAAATACTTCTCACAATTTAGAAGATTCTTAATTTTAGTGGGTCATTCTATACCCCCGCCTGGATATATCAGTCAAATGTCTATTCCCTTGAACATTAATATTTTGCACAAAGCCATTTTACTGAACAAAAACATTAGTCATCAAAGGCAAGCCAGCTCATATACTGAATTTGAGACATTACATTTTGTTGTTGTCAGTTGGAAATAAGATAAGTTTGATGTTTTCAATTTTGACATACAGCAACTTCCTTCAACGGTAATTGATAATGCTATGTTGCATGGATTGTAACAAGTAGTCCAGTCTGAATAACTGTGGGAAAATAAATTATACCTTCATTCGAGTTTGTAAGACTGCAAAATATTTGTTTGGTTTCTGCACATATGTACGAGTGAGAAAGTCTGTGGCAAGTTTTAATTAACCGCAACTATGAATTTTTTATTATTTTTTTTTTTTAACTAACCACAATAAAATTTAGGTAAAATAATTTTTCTGCTTGTTATTTAAAGGTGAAAAATCTCTCTGTCATCATCACCTTATAAAAAAGAAAGGATATAAAATATATACTTCTAGGACTTGAATACTCTAATAGCATCAGAGTCGGAGAGAGTTGGTCTAGAAGACCTGATAGGCAAGATGAAAGAGAGAAATCTATCTTAAAATTACATGAAAAAAGGTGTCGATGCGGCCAGAGGGTCCCTCGGGATAACACACTCACACTCTAGTTAGCCCCTAAGGGTTAATTAATTAATTTTAAGAATCCAAGGCTAGTCTAGTGATTATTGTTTTCGGTTCACAAGTGAAAGGTTCCAGGTTCAATACATGTTATTGATCAAACCTTTACGGTGTGACCTAGCATTGTGAAAAAATTGGTAAGCTATAAATGGTAGCGAACTGTAGCCTAATTGAGAAAAATACAACAGTGATGGGAATATTGGAATTTCAACCCACACATTACCAAACTGAAAAGTCATCAAGTAGAAGCTCTGAGTATAGTTGTGTAATTAATTTAAAAGTAAAAATTAAAATTTGTTTTTTAAATAAAGAAAATGAAAATAAATACTGTAGCCCTACTATAAATAAAAATTATTAGAATTTCGTTAAAAATTAGGTTTGAATCAGAGGAGTTTTATACTTACAATGCTTAGTTTGATGGACAGTGTCACCGTTGCTTGTATTGCTCGAAGATGTCTGTTGAACATGTTGATGAGGTGGTATAAAAGTAGTTGTTTCTTGAACAGCTTGATGAGGTGGTATATAAATAGTTGTCTGTTGAACAGGATGAGGTGTTATAAAAGTACTTGTCTGTTGAGTAATTTCACAAGGTGGTATAATAGCAGTTATCTCTTGCACAGGTTGATGAGTTGGTATAAAAGTTGTTGTCTGTTGAACAACTTGATGAGGTGGTATAATAGTAGTTATCCCATGAACAGCTTGATGAGGTGGTATAAAAGTAGTTGTCTGTTGAACACCTTGATCTGGTGTTATATAAGACTGGATTGGTTGAACATGGTAGTTCTGGGTTTGAAATATTCCAAATGGATTGAAAATTTGTTGATGATAAAAATTGTTGCCTATGAAAACAAAAATTAAATATTTTAATTGTATGCTTGATTTTAATTCAAAGATATGTAAAGATTTTTTTCAAAATGCTTTCCTGGAAGTTTCCTATAAGTTATTTTAGTTACAAATTATTTTTAGACTACTGTTTAAAAACCAGAAATAAAAACTTCAACAGCTTACCAAACCTGTATAGGCCTATAAGAATAATAATGATAATCTATAATATAAGACTGATAAATTTAATAATTAGTTTCTTGTTTATTAAAATCTGACTTTGTACATTCAAAACTACAGAATTTTTTTTCTGCACTCTAATAATTGATTTATAGTTTCTAATTATGGCAGTGGCCAAGATTCATTTTTATCAGAGTACATTTCAAGTTTACGCCATTAGATTTTCATATATAACTATAGATTATATATATTATGTTACCTCCAATATTGATTATGTTGCAAAAGATAATACTCCATAAGACTAAATGAATTTTCAATACCGGTACCGTACATTATATCATTCTTATTAATATGAAATAGATATTTGCAATGGAATATAACTGTGAAATTATGAACTATTTATTTACATTCATGATATAATGGAATTATATATTTGAAGTATTTTAAATTGTGTATAAAAACATAATAAACAATCCAGGAAAGTTTCTGTTTGTGCCATCTAAACACAATTCAACTTAATAACATATGATTATTAACATACACATTATGATTGTTGTAATAATTATTTTTCTTGTACTTGATATTATTTCTTATGATTAAAGATTATTTCTTATTAAAATTTGATTCAATCCTAATAAATCATGACGAGTGGAAAAATGAGACACAGCAGCAAGATTTATCATAATTAATAACTGCTCTTAGTGGTTTAGTTGTCAATTTTTCACAAGGAGTTTCAGAACCTCTAATTCTACTAGAAAACTCAATTCAAAAATTTTATTTAGTTTTGACTCTTTTGATGAAAATATTGAAACTTTTAAGCTTTATTGTCAGAGGAAAGTCAATTTCTTTCAATTAAAAAATTTAACTGATGATACACCTGATTGAAAATTGTCAAGACTAAAGTTCTTATTAATAATTCTATAGGTGCTAGGCACTATAAAACTTGGTCAGTTTAATAGCACCTGATTTACCTCCCAAAAAGTCTTATGATGATTATTCTGACTAATCATCCAGCTTTATAAAAATGTTGATTATTTATCACGACAATCTCTTCAAATTAATAAAGCAGAATTTTTCTATACAACCGATGATTATAAACTAAATGAGACAAAAATTAACTTTCTTAACCTTCATCCGCTCGCGTCCCCTTCAGCCACGGCAGCGCTCGCGAGACGGCTGTTAGCCGTCCCTCACGTTTTTCCTCATTAACAAGTTGTTTTCGCTATTTTAACACCATGGACAATTGTGGTTTAGGTTGGTAGTCCTACAAGAGAGTTCACACGCAACATTTAGAAAGAAAAACTTTATTAAATACTCAACAAATTGTATACATTAGGAAAAACATGTAGGTAGCATTACTTAATTCTGACTTACATAATGATATTAAATTTTCATTTTCAAAGAACTTATTTTGGCCAAAAAGTAGTTACAAAAATAAAAAAGTGAGCAGTCACGAGCACGAGTGCAAGAATCACAGATCATTTGGTAGTGGTTTTTGCAAATGTATTTATGGCAATCGTTGCACGTCAGTTTCGTTCTGTGGTTTTTTCTTGTCCCACAAATGTAACAAATGGCTTTCTGGTTAAGAGGAGCTCTTCCAGGTGGATGGTCAGCCGATTGTCCATTTTCTTGTTCTTCTCTGTACGGTTTCAAAAAAATAATCAAGTCTTTGGGGAGTGTCTTCAATTTTGCACGATCTTTCAAATTCCCTTCCATCATTTCCACAGCCAGTTTGTCCAGATAAGTTCTCCTGATAATATGTCCGTTGGAGGGGTTATTCATTTGATATATTCTGAACGAATTGATTCCACATATGTCAAGCAAACGGAACAAAATGGTCATAGGCCATCGTTGCGTTCGTCTAGATGTTGTTATTCTAGAACACATTAGATCGACAGTATCTACTCCGCCCTTCGTAGCGTTGTAGTCCATGATATGAACAGGTTTTCTCGTTTCGTGATCAAGCTCGTCATAATCGTGCATGGTTGAAAGAACCAATACAACTTTTTTCTTTTTTGTGACAAAAGAGACTAATGTTTTATCCTCCTGACATCCGAACAAGTGATCTCCAGGAATCAATGACCTATTTTCCTTTACGAATTCCGGTGGAATTTCTCTTTTATCTTTGCGCAGAGTTCCCAAAAAAGTTATACCAATGCTGAGCAAGTACTCAGCCAATGGGACACTACTAAAATAGTTGTCAGTAGTCAGATTATGGTTCGTTCTTTTGATTGGTTCTACCAACCTTTTTACGACATCAAAAGGTTTATTTGAACGCAGGAAAGGTCCCGGTCTCTGTGTGCCACAATATATTTCGATATTGTATGTATAAAAAGTTTTTGCGTCGCATAGTGCGTAAACCTTTAACCCATACCTTGCAGGTTTTTTTGCCATATATTGAATCCATTAACAGCGGCCTCGGAAAGCAATAAGCATTTCGTCAATCGTCGTGAATTCACCAAGGCTATAAGAGCTCTGGCAATTAGTAGTAAATTTGTCGAGAAATTCACGAATTGGTGCTAACTTGTCATTTTGAACACGTTCTAATCTTGTTGTTACGTTGTCAAGTCTGAAAGCTCTAAGCAAAAAGCAAAAACGGTTTTCACTGAAATTAGCTCGAAGTATTGTGAGTCCCGTTCCATCTTTACGAAAAAATTCAGAAAAATCGGCACAATAACCTCTTTTTATGGCCATCAGAAATAAAGCACCAAAAACGGCTAAAATTTCGTTTCTTGTGGTAGACCTATATTCCCTCTCTCGAACACTGTCATAAACCAATTCACGTTCTGTTGTTTTCCTGGCTATAAAAATGTTGGTATATCTTACTAAATCGTCTATCATTTCAGTAGTGACTGTTTGAAGAAAGCATTGAAGAGGTGTCTTGCAATGCCGAGCTTCTCCTCTTGGGCCTGGAAGGGTTTTTATTATATTTTTAGAATTCGTTTTAGAACTCAGGACCTCTGTTTGGCTTGCCCACAAAGTCTCCCCGTCCTTACCTATGAAAAATCTGAAAGAGTCTAAGTCGGTATCCATTGCCTCGAAGCCTTCGTCTTCTATGTCAAGCTCGGAGTCACTGTCATGTTGATCCAGGTCAATACCCTCAGGTTTAAAATCCAAATCATCTTCTTCATCAAACGGGTTTTCCTGTGCTCCATCATCCATTTCTTCTAATTCATGGAGAATGCGTGCGATATCCTCTGAATCAGTGTATCGAGCTCTACGAAAAGAAAAAAAAAGGTGCATTGTGTTCAACTAATACCTATAACCCCCACCTCCCCTCCACGATCGTATTTTGCATGTGGGTAATGTGATGTTCCTCACTTGACATGTTTTATGCCCAACATATAATCTAAAATATAATTTCAATGTAAGTTATTACGTGTAAGGTATTTCAGTGTAAGGCACAAACAAACATTATTCAAAATGTAAGTAGGTAAAACTCAATCACAATAAGATAATAAGTAAATTACAGGTCTTTATCAAATACCCTACTCAAAAACACAAAACTACTTATTTATCTACCAATAATAATGCTGAAAAAAAATCAAAAATTACTTACATTTCTTTGCCTGAGCTCAACAAAAGAAGTAACACTACCGCTCGCTAGACGGCTGATAGCCATTATCCGTTAACTGTCAACTTTGGAGACAAACTGACGAATGAAGGCGCAACGAACGAGTTAGAAGCGACTGACATCTGCCGGAGAAATGTGTAATTAGAGAATACAGCCGATTCCCGCCTGTCTATCGCCCATCGGTTATGTTTTACATGTTTTTTTTATGTCAATGACGGCGGGTAGCCGTCAACGCGATCGGATGAAGGTTAATAGTGTCACATTTATTACTATTAAAGAGCTTTGTGAGTCTACTAACCCAGACATGGAGTTGAGGACACCTTAAATGAAAATTCGGAAGAGTGATTAATTGTTTTGAGACTTCACTATTTAATCAAGTTAGATGATGGTTATGTTTTGAAGAGATATATAAATCAGTTGAGACCCACTAAAGTTGAATATGTTGAAAGCAGAAAACCAGATTTTTTTTAAATTCAAAGAGAGATGTCACAATGTGTCCCACACAGGGAGGAGACAGAAAAAAAATGCTGAAAACGGCATAAATACCACCAACTATATTTATATGAATCTGTGAATTTAAAAAATTCGTCTTTTCAACAGGTCATCGTCAAATACATTATAATATCACCTCTAGTTCAAGTATTCCAACCTTTTTTTTTACAGAGATTCAATTAAAATAGACCTGCTGGAACATGTACATCTTTTGATCAAAACTTTATAATACCTCAAGCTCAAAGCACCTATAATGATGTCTTGTGTAGATCTACTCGAGTAAGATGACCAGTGGAGAGACTGAATCTTTAATTAAGTGGGGAGAAGTTGTTATGTCTGTGCCATCCAAACACAATTCAAATTTACAACATTAGATAATTAACATACACATTATATTTTTGAAATAATTAATTTTCTTGTACTTGATATTATTTCATATGATTAAAGATTATTTCTTATTATAATTTGATTCAAACTTAATATTTTCCTACCTTGAATTTGGACAGGAACTATCATTTGTCTATTTTGTAGAAGTCCTTGGGAAGTCTGAGCTAATAATCCATTGTTATAAACTGGACAGTTTTGTTGATTACCATAATATGTTGTTCCATCTATGTTACATCCAGCGATGTCTATAAGTAAAATTAAATTAAAATTAAAATAAATATAACAGACAACTAAACAGAATTGAAATTTTAAATAATTTATATGTATTTATTTCAAGAAAATGTTCCCATTTAAAATCTAGGAGATCCCAAAGGCTATGGCCAGAGTTCTTTTTGTTTTGGGTTGTCTAACCCTTTAGAACGTCAGCCACAAGGGCTTATTGCACTTACAAGAGATAAAATGATGTTTACACCCAGAAAACCCATAAGCTCTATGAACCATAATGTCTTCTTGATTCTTCTCCTTTTGTCAACGACCCAAAAGTTTTAGTCCTTTCCTGATCAGCACATTCATAGCCCTACCTTAAAATAAAGTCAGATGTAGCTCACTTAGAGAGACAACAAGTAAAAGATTACTCATCCTGCACACCAGGATATTCCTCATCCAGTGCTCTTTCTGAGCCAAAGTAAAGATGGCCTACATAGCTTAGCTTTTGGATATGCCACATAACGGTTCTGATTCTGTGATGTTTTGTTCTGTGATGCCACTGCATCTATACAATCATTCCCGCTAATCCCAGCTTACCCAGAGACTGAAAAAGTGTTGCATTATTTAGCCCCACCCTAACATAATGTAGATTTTTGAAACAATCCCAGACCAACTTTGACCTAAATTCATGAAAATCCAGGGTTTTCAAAGCTGTCCGATTGTCTACATAAATATATAAATACATATACACCGTATACACATATACATAAACGTCAGTGTGCGACATTCGTTCGCTGTGAGTGGATCAGTTCGTCCATGAGAACTTTTTTGTGCGATGTTTTTCCGTTTCGGCGAAAACGTAAAATAGCTGACTGCCGGGAGCAATGTGTGGCTGTGAAATTTTGTTTCCTGTTGGGGAAAATGCCCGCAGAAACTCTTGTACAGTAATAATTAAAACAGCTTATGGGGAAGCTACTTTAAGTAAAACACATTTCTACGAGTGGTTTCAGCATTTTAAGAATGGAGAAATGGAAACTGAAGACCAGCCTCATTCTGGGCGCCCTTCAACATCAAGAATTGACAACAACGTTGAGAAAATCAATACTATGTTCTTGAAAAACCAGAAAATGACTGAGAAAGAGCATTCGAAAAAAAAAAAAGGCAGATTTGTGGTGCACAGGGGATTGGTTCTTCCATCATGACAACGCACCAACCCACACCGTCCTGTCTGTGAAGCAGTTTTTGACGAAACACGGTATGACACTGATTGCTCACCCCCCCCCCTCTATTCACCTGATCTAGCTCCCTGCAACTTTTTTTCGTTCCCCCAACTCAAAAGAGATATGAAGAGTAAACGTTTTGAGACTGTGAAATAGGTGAAACAAAAATCGTTGGATGGACTAAAGAACATTCCATTAAGTGAATATCAACAATATTTTAAACAATGGAAGAACCGATTATGGAAGTGCATTGCAGTCAATGGTAATTACTATGAATGTGACAAAAATTTGGTGTAAAAATATTGAAAAACAAAGAACCAAATTCCCGTTTTTTTGGGGGTCCCCCCCCTCGTATATAAAAAAAAAGGTGTAGATCTAGTTAAGCTCCTTCAGGATCATTGATTGCTCCTTACTGGATCAAATTAGGCAAAATATAATTTCAATAAATCGCTGGGTGAGAATGCAAGTGTTCTATATCCACTTTATAGCTGATTTGAGTTATGTCGTTTTGGACACCTAGGTATATGTGGTCTAAATGGCTTATTTATTGTTGTGCTTATTTCTGTTGGTATAGGTAATAGGATTAATGAAATAAAAATACATAATTTGGTAGTGAACTTCTCTTATTACCCATCTGAAATACACAATGAAAACCATAGAAACAACTAACAGCATCTAATACCAATCTGTTTAATTTTATTTTGTTTCAAACTTTGTTTTTGTGTTTTCTCAAAACTTAGAAAAGTGGAGTTGGAACACTCGAATTCTCAACCAGGGAAATATGACCACACTTATTTAACCCTCTGTCAATTCCACTCTAAGTGCATATGGTTGGTCACAATATATTAAAATGATACAGTTAAGTTTAAACACTTCTTATGACTCCATAATAATTGTGATCTTTAAATGTTTTGAGGGAAGATAAACGGAAAAATTCGAATTTTTTTATTATTGTTTATTTATTACTTATTATTTTCTGAACATAAACATATGTATATAATTTTTAGTATTTTAAATTATTTTTTGAAAATTTCCCAACATTACATTTCTGTAGCTGGAATTCAAATATTTATATAGTACTAATTTGTTCTCAACATATTTACACAATCAAAAGGGCCATGAATGGTTTTGTTACTCTTTGTATTGTAGTGTTCTTTCCAGCCAGCTGTTTTGTACTGTTTGATTTGTTTACATTCTCAGTGCAAATAGGTTATGAATGTTTATTTCATGGTACTGTATTTTGTGAGTAGAAAGTGTAGTTTGATGTATCTAATGAGTTTTGTTGTTTTTGCTGTTATAGTTATTTTTTGTTACTGCTTTTCAAGATGCCCGGAAGTAATAGAGTATTTAAAAAAATAAGACACAAAAGTAATAGATTTTATAGAACTTTGCCAACAAGACCAGAATGTACACAAGTAGGAGTAAACCTAGCCTCCAATAGTAATCCTGTTACCCTGACAGTGCATCAAAGAAGAAACTTAGCTCTAGTGTAAATAAGACTGAACAATTTTGATGGGTCCAGTTCAAATAATATAATAGGTTAAGAATTTTAAAAACCATGATTGAAAATACTTCAGGTTAACAATGTGGAAACTCCCTTGCTTTGACAGATAATGCGGAGGACAGAAATAGTTTAGTGAACAGGCTATGTGTGTTCTGTCAACATTGGTAAAAAGAAAGACTTGTATTATATTTCTGAGGTGAGTTGCAATGATAGTTTATTTGAAACCAATGTAAGGTTATTTTATGGCCTACGTTGCATAGGGAAAGGCCTTGATGCTGGTAAAATGCTTTGTGGAATGTTGAATCTTCCGCAGCCTAGCACTGCTCTTAGAAAGTATACAACTGCCACTTTATAATGTTTGAAAGTGTCTGAACAGTCAATGAAGAATGCAGCTAAAAATGCTATTAAAAAAAAAACCAGAAAGAAATAGAAGATTATGAAAATAAAATAGATGTAAGTGTAGCGTATGATGGAACTTGGCAGAAGCGGGGGTACAAGTCAAAAAATGGAAACTTTACTTTTACATCTTTGGACGCTGGTAAAGTGCTAGATATTGAAGTGTTAACAAAATATGGTAATTGTTTACAAAGAAAGGCACAGCTTTTTTTGCAATTTTTTTTAACATGTTCTACATATTTTATTTGTTAATAATAAAATACGTTTTCAATACGGAGCTAATTTTTTCACCGAAAAATCACAATTTCTAAACTATAGAATTCAATGCATTTATATCTCACTGAAGTCAAGCAACATCGAGCGCGGTTAGTACTTGATTGGTGACCGCTTGGGAAATAACACAATTTCTTCTTTTTTTTACAATTTTACGCGTAGGTTAAGTAAGGTGGCTATATATATTAACCTTGTAAGGTAAAAATTCCTGTACATATGTATTTTAACACGTAACTCACTTAATGGACTTTAACCTAGAAAGTTTTAATTATGTTTTTTCCCATGAATAAATTAGCTCTGCTTTGAAAACTTATTTTATTTCAAGAAATAAGGTATGTAGAACATGTTAAAAAAAAAATTGCAAAAAAAAGCTATGACTTTCTTTGTAAACAATTACCCAAAATATTGCAGTGGATGCAACAAAATTTAAAATGATGACCAGAAATAATATTAAAATAAAAAAATTAAATAATATTAACATATTAAACATGGGTTCTTATAGACCATTCATTTCCCCTCAATAAATGAATTTGTGTATTTTTACTGTCAACAAATAATAATAGATTTGTCAAATCAAAACAACCGATTTTTTTTTAGTTTGAAAAAAGTACTTAAATAAAACAAAAATGTGCGACTGAGAAAGCCACTATTGAATTACCTTTTTTAAAGTAAAATTAGAATCTTTTTACAAATAAAAACAATAATAAAAATTAACAAAACTAAATGTTCCCTGCACAAAAAAAAATAATTAGCCTAAATCTCTAAAAATGTAAAAACGTTGAAAGTCCTACTGTATCAGTTTAATAATGTTGTATTAGTTTCGAAGAGGTCGCAGTAGGCTATATCACATTGATACAAAAAGCCTAGGTAATATAACATGTACCTTCAGATAATTCAATTTCTCAACTAAAATGTGGAGAAAAAGGAGGCAGGAAGTTATTAAGATGAAGGGGATCACCAGGATGCAACCTAAAAGTGAACACCATAAAGTTTTGAGCTTGTATCAATTTGATCTATTGTGAATGGGAAAAAAAAAAGAGTTAAACAGTTCAGATTTATTTCAAGTTTACAAAATCCAGACAGTTCAGTCTCTGAGTTATAAACTTATTAAGAACTAAGGATGAAGAAAAAGTCCTTTTATACCAACGAAGATTTATATAATACTGTGTCGCTGATGTCTATGATGTATCAATTTAAAGCAAGTTAGTCATGCTGCTTCCCCTCTCACTATTTATCATCAAGTTATACAATATATAAATTCTTAATATAATTGCTGAATGGATATTCAAGGATAAAATAAAGCAATCAAGCTTAAAGTTTCAAAATATTTTAATCTATAAATGAGCTACAATTGTTTCGCCTTGCGGCTTCATCGGGCAACTAGGTTGCAACATGATCTCAACATTATCTCACTGATGCCTGATGATGCCGCAAGGCGAAACAATTAATTGTAGCTCATTTATATATTAAAATATTTTGAAACTTTAAGCTTTATTGCTTTATTTTATCCTTGAATATGGAGTTTCAACAAGAAATATCTGCTATTACATTAAAATTGATAAGATATTGATGAGTGATTTCAAAAAAACATTGGACTTGGTGAAAACAATATAAAAAAAATCAAGAAATGCGAAGATTTGCACATGTAGATTCTAAAAGTAAGGAAACCCAGCTTTTACACTTGCTGTTACATTAAAAAAAAATGGTCAACTTTTCTTTCACTGGCCTCATCCACATGTACATTGTTCAGTTCAATGTATGATGGCTCCAGCAAAAAGTCAATTCAGTGCATATTATCTCTATATACTTATCATTTGTTGTTTGTGTGTATTTCAACGACCTTTTATTTTATGGAAAACATCTAATGTGATGTTTGATCATGGGAAATGAGCCCAAAACAAATATAATTCCAAGTATTAATTTATCACCACGTATATTATCAATAATTATACAATAGATTTCTCATAAATATATGTACATCGCACATGCTTGAAAAACAGCCTTCCCATTTTCAATTTTAACAATTTTTTTATAATCCTCTTTTTTAATCTGAACCTTAAATTTTCTTTTATTTGTATGTTTGACCTAGTACATTGGTTTTAGATATTAATCTTCATATCTGACCAGAATTTTGTCAAAATCAGTAGAGTCTATTTCCTATTTTGATAAATTAATGTAATCCTTTTACAACAAAACAATATTTGGATTTTCTTTTATCCCCACAATTTTGAGAAAATAAATTAAATAAAATTTCAATAAATGAAATTTGTTAGGTCCAGTTAGGTATTAAAATTCTGAATTATTCCCCCCCCCCCCCTTTACAAAGTAAGCTGAATAATAGTGTTTGAAAGACCAGTTTTTATAATTACATATAGGCTACTGTATTTATAATTTTGTCAGCTTTTAATTACCAAGTAAATTGTCATTTTGTATATTCACATATCAAAAAGAATAACACATGTTTTTGCGGTAATTATGCATTTAAGCATGCCTTAAAATTTAATTAAGAAAAACATTGAAATCGTGTACTACCTATCATATTTTGAAAAAATTATATATTAGGTGTCACCAGACATTTTTGGAGTACCAAAATAAATTAGTTTAGTAAAAAAAAGAAATATAAAAGTACGAAATATAGCTCAGGTTATAAATGCATACATTAATATTTATACTATGTTAATTCAGTTAATGAATGTACGATCGGTGGTTTTATTAGGTCTGGCTAGGTTACTATATATCGCATGCGTGTATTATGGCGTAATATATAATATATAGCCATCTAGGCAGACCTAATAAAACAATAATATGTTTTCATACTAACTTGAATAACGTAGTCATAACCAGAGCTGGATTTCTATTCATAATATACCAACCAAACCTAAATTTCATACTTTTTAATTTATTATTTTCTAGTAAAATAATTTTAACTACTTTAAAACTGTCTGGCGACACCTAATATGATCTCATTTGTTCAAAATAAGCTAGTTAATGATTTTCTTAATAAAATTTTAAGGCAAGTTTCAATTCATAATTACCGTTTTTGCAAATGTATACAAATGTAAGCCTTTATATTTGACATGTAGGCCTATACAAACAAAATCTTGAATTTTTGTACAAAAATAGACAAAAACAGATTTTCTTATTTTTTAAAACACCTTTATAGCATAATAAACAAAAAAAAATAGCTTTTAGGAAGAAAGAAAAAAAATTAAAACAAAAAAGTGTGTAATCTTAAATTTTATAGGTTTTTCAGCTGTGCTCAAAGTGTTAAAACATAAATTTGAAGATTGATTTGTTTCCTTACTTGGATATGTATGATCGCCATGGGATAGACCGTGATTTAAAGTCTGATCTTGATCTTGAAACTCAGAATCAACAAAAGTGTTAACTGGATATTGTTGCTCTTGGTTTTCATCATAATTTTGTATCTGCTGTTCCGCATCTGTGAACATTAAGATCGTTAATTATACTCCAAATAAATAACAGAAATTTTAAATTAATTGTAACTTACTTTTAATAGTCAAAAGTCCAACTTGAGAGTTTTTCATTAGAGTACAATTAATTTTACTGTATTTAATTATATAGTTCCCTATACTAAATTTCAATGCAGTCAAAAGAACCGTTATTACTTACGACCCACAGGTTTGGAGGTTTATCTCTTGTATGGTTGTTGTAATTCATTGCCAAGAAGATGTATGTAATGACTGAAGATGATGACATAGCCGTTAAAACATCACTTTTTAATAGAAGGGACATTATTAACACTCCAGTAGGCGCGCGGGGTACGGTTGTACCCCAGACAGTTTTGTTTTCTTTGTAACTTTTTACCCTGCCGCTAGGGTAAGGTGAGCGCTAGAGTACCTTCAAACCGGTTCTTGAGCTACAAGGTCAGTGCGACTCGAAACGTCACCGAGTATCGATCGCTGTTATTCTTGTTTGAATCGCTCTGGGGTACAAGTGTACCCCGCGCGCCTATTCGTGTTCTGTTATGGCGAAGCGTATAAGATTGTGTGATGACTCGATTATCCATGAACTGTTTCAAGGAGAGTCATCAGATGAGGACAACTTTGTGGAAAATGACAGTGACGATGGTGAAGAAGATATTGTGGAAGAAGAGATCCATGTTTCTGATACAGAAGAAGCAGTTCAAGAGCCTAAAGAGCCTGATGCAGAGATTTCGTACCTGGATGAAGACGATGGTGATGACGTTCCTCTTGCATATGTATACTTGGTAAGAGATAAGGATAAAAATGTTATGAAATGGAGGAAAAATTCTCCACTAGCAAGAAATGTCCGAACCAGGGCAGAAAACATAATTGTAAGGCTTCCAGGACCTAAAGGAGAGGCTAGAGAAATGGTTTCTGAGATTGAATGTTTCAACTTATTTATGGATGACACGTTGATCCGACTGATAGTTACCTCAACTAACATTTATATTAACGTGGTCAGGGAAAAATTTCACAGAGACAGAGATGCAAGAAACACTGACGAGGTAGAAATCCGTGCCTTTCTTGGAATTCTGTTTCTTTCCGGTACATTAGGAAGTAGCAGAAAGAAAACTAAGCACATATGAGATAATAGCAAAGGGTCAGGAGTTGAATCATGCTATCTTGCTATAAGTGAAAAGAGATTTCATTTTCTCATGCGCTGTCTGCGGTTTGATGACTACAGTGATCGTCAGCAAAGGAGGGAAATTGACAGATTAGCACCAATCAGAGAGCTGTTTGAACTGAGCGTACAAAATTATCAGAACTTTTTTACTCCAAGCGAATTCTTTACGGTTGATGAACAATTAGTTGCATTTCGAGGGAAGTGTCCGTTTCGCATGTATATGCCGAAAAAACCTGCAAGGTATGGCATAAAGATGTTTGCCCTTGTGTGTGCGAAAACAATGTATACAGTAAACCTGGAAATTTACGCTGGACCTCACCCATACAAGACATCAAATTCTTCAGAGGACCTGACAGTCAGAATGGTAGAACCTATTTCAAATACAAATCGAAATGTAACTATTGACAACTGGTTCACATCTGTATCATTATCTGAAAAACTGTTACAAGAAAAGAAATTGACGATTGTTGGCACAATAAAATCTACACGTGTTGGTGTCCCCCATGAATTGAGGCCTTGCAAAGAAAGACAACCTAGTTCTTCTCTGTTTGCATTTCACAAGAAAAAGACGCTTGTTTCTTACTGTCCAAAGCCTAACTAGGCAGTAATTCTTTTGTCAACGATGCATCACGACGATAAAATTGACGATGAGACCGGTTCAAGCCAAAAACCTGAAATTGTAACATTTTACAATAAAACCAAAATTGGCGTAGATGTTCTCGATCAAATGTGTGCAAAGTACAACGTTGCAAGAAACACAAGGCGATGGCCTATGGTGATTTTTTTTGATCTCATGAACATTTCTTCAATCAACGCACTTTGTGTTTACAAGTTCAACAACCCCACAGCAAAACCATTACCGAGAACAGAGTTCATACAAAAGGTTGCCTGGGAACTCATCAAGCCACAGATCGAAAGAAGGTGTCAAATCAATAGTCTACCAGTCCAACTAAAGAACAGAGGGAAGGAGCTTCTCGGGATCATACCAGATGGACCTCAACACATCCAGAACAACGCCGTTGGTCGCTGTCATTTGTGTCCAAGAAAAAAGGATCGAAAATCAAGAAAGAATTGTGACAAATGTGCTCTCAAGGTATGTGTTGAACATTCGTTCACTGTGTGTAGGGCTTGTTTCTAAAGGGGTTGTACAGATGCGTCACTCATGTAATTTTTTGGAGTTACTATATTATGATACATATATTCAATCACTTGTGTTTACATATTTTTTATTTATTATGACATGATATTACCACTGAACCGTATACATATTAATTCACACGATATTAATTTCCAGTTGTATTTGTAGTACTAAAATTTGTGAATCTTAAATGTTTATAAGTGTATTAATGTACAATATACGTATTAATGTACAATATACATATATTTACATTATTGTTTTTTAACTTTGTATGTGTTTTGAGTTTAACTTGTTGAAATAATGACATGCTAATACTATCTGAGGTGTTTACAAGTAAATTTGCATATTATTTCCAATAATTCGTACAGCTGAAATGTGACAATGTGTTGTGTATATCAGTTTATTACGTATATCCAATAAAACAATTAATGTAAATCTTATGAATTTGGCCTAGGAATAAAATTGTCAATGAAAATCATTGTTTGTAATTATTTGTTACCTTGAGAAAAAAAAAAAAAAAAAAAAAAAAAAAAAGTTTCAAAAGCCTAAACATTGAACAAAACTTTAGACAAAAATTCACGAAAGATCACATTTACAAACTTTGTACAATATTGTCATAGTTTTTTTTATTTAAGCCATAATCACATATAATAGTTCAGAAGTAGTGTATGCACGACTTATTGATGTTATTTAAATAAAATATTAGCAAACAGGATGATAAATCAATATATATATATATATATATATCTTGGGGTACAGCTGTACCCCACGCGCCTATCCACGTTTTGGGCAACTGCGCGCCTACCGGAGGGTTAATGACCTTCATAAAGGCAGTAATCGATTGTTTTAGAAATTTATTGATAAAAAGAGCAAACAATTGACTTTATGTATGTCAAACGAAATTTTAAACTGGGAAATATTGTTTATATGAAGTATTTATTGGTTTATTTCTAATATTGGGTGGTTTTTGGGGTCTAATTTTAATGAAGTAAAGGCTTGGAAACCTCATCCTAGCTGGAGCTACATCTTTCGAGGGCTGAGGGTCTTTATTTTATTTTACTTTTTTTATTTTTTTTATAAGACGACGAAGAGGTTTTTCAACTTTAAACAAGAAGGTGGGTGGGAATGTAGTCCAGATAGATTGCTTAACTTCGAAAAAATTAAAATTTTAACTTCAACCAACAGATACTGGGGATCCAACCCTTTAACCATTTAACCTTCTTTTTACTATTCATATTTTGAGAATATAAGGTACAATATCAGTATAAAAAAAGAGATCCTTAATCCTTGAATACACAAATAGCATCAGGGTCAAAAAAGAACAAGAGCGAATGATAGGGAAAATGAAATATTGATTTAACTCAAGACAATATGAAGAATTCACTGATAGGGGTTAAGGACATACGGTATTCCTTTAACTGTGTAATATTGAAAATGTAAAACACTTCATAGAACAGTTGCTTGGTGAAATTCTAAGTTGATAGTTTGATAAGCGGTGTTTAGAAGATGAAGAAATTTTAGATCATTTTAATACGAAGAATTGGCAAAGAAAGTGTATTATGTCCAGGAGCAAGTTTACACAAATAGTGCCAAAATTTAATTATAATTACTATTTGTTAAATATCTATTTCCTTCTTTTTGAGTAGTAGATTGTGAATTGAGCGGTTTGTTACTTTATAAATTATTTAAATTTAACCTATTTAACAAATAAAACACAATTTTCCTTTTGTAAAATTCTATAATTTATTTGGTCTAGCCGACCATGGTTTCGCTACCATGATTATAATAGTTATGGTGTGCATTGTATTTAGTCTTGTAAGAGCCTCATCAATGCCGTAACTGGCGAAACCATGGTCGGCTAGACCAAATAAATTATAGAATTTTACAAAAGAAAAATTGTGTTTTATTTGTTAAAATGGAATTCTATCAAGTACCGTCGGTCATCAGTGTAAACAATATTTAACCTATTTAAAAAAGAATATTAAGGAAAAAAGTTATATATTAATTTATACTATTATTTCATTTTAACAATGTTTTCTTTTATTTGGGAAATTTGTAGTAGAAATATTCTTTATAAATAATAACCATTTCAGCCACTTGTTTTATATTATATTTCTATGGTTACAGTGTAAAATAATTATTTAAATCCATTTTCAGTGTACTTTATTTTTGTCGTTCAGTATTAGGGGCCTATAAAGTGATTACTGTTAAATTCTTTCGATATAAAGCACATTTTATTAACAACAAAAAATATAATATGTAATGTTTGATTTTAAAATTTAAATTTATGCTAAACCAATTTTTTGTAAACAGAATTCCTCTATAATTACAGGATTGATTTTAACAAATAAAGTGTCAAAAAACTTATCCTGCTTCGTAGATCTGCATTAAGGTTTTGAATTTTTGGGAGATTATGTTGAACAAAATAATAGTCTATCACATGATAATGTGTAACAGTTACAAGTTTTTATTGAATTATTTAAGTTACCTCTGAAAAATACCAAAAAATTGTGTTCGACAATTATAAAATGCAATTTGAAGAACCACAGTCGCAACAAAATTTTGTAATGATAAGATAAATCATGTTTGAAGACTTATAAATAGGGCTAAATAACTGCCAATGTGTGGTTCAGCATTCAACATTGTTTTTACATCTGATACAAATGTATAGACTATAATAAAAGAAAATTTAATCTACATACTGTATTTAAAATAATGTTAAAAAAATCTCGAATTAGAGACAAATAGAATGAACCAAGAGTTCCAGAGTTTTAAATAAATCTCAATTAAATTTGATCAACATCAGAACATCCCTTCTCCTACCTACTGATTTTTACAGGAATACCAAAATTAATTTACAATAAAATCTTAAATCACTATACAGTATTTGTAATAATTGTATAACTTTTCCTATTATCAATAAAATTATGCAATAATATTCACTAAGAAATATGTAATCTGAAGGAAGGCGTAAAAACGAATTTTTGAGACAATGACCTTGAATATACCATATTATTTTGTCATGCATATTGAATTAGCATTACTATAATTAACATATTACTTACATATTAACATATTAGGTAGACACCTAGAAGTTGAAAATTAAACAATTCTAATTATAAAATTTAGTATGATATAAAATGCTACAGTTTGAATTTCGGTTAGCACTAAATACAAATGAAATTAATTTACAGAGTAGAGTATTAACCCATGCTAATTAGACGCGCCATGCTTTCAGAGTCAGTGTACTGACACACTCCTTATTAATTGAAAAATTATATAATCTCTCAATTAATACGCATGTTGTACACGTTACCTTGATAATCATTCCTGGTGTAAGCCATTTGATAACTTCCAAGTATTATTTCACTTCAGTACTTCCAAAACGTTGCTAGTCTGGAGTCTGGAGTAACCTTAGCGTCTAGCGTTTACCCGTCTACCGTGAGAAGAAGAAGCAGGAAGTAGAAGAACGGAAACACGTGGGACGTCGTATCCTTTACCAAAAGGAATTAATGTGAAAGTAAGAAAAGGGTGCTCTTTCTCTTTCGACCTTCTAGAATGTGCCATTGTTTTGTATTATAATATATATATAATTTAAGAAACATTAAAAGATAAACTTATTTGTTTTGAAAATATTTGATTGTGACAGTATTGTATATAATTTTATTTTTCTATAGATTTAGTAAACTAATATTAATCTTAAATTTTATAACATAATATAATTATAATCATTATTATCTCTTACTTGGCTTTTAGAGGCATTAGCAAAACATATTGCCTTTAATATGTTTACGCATATCAATAGATTAACAGTTGTGTTTTATTTATTAAAATATTCTTTACAAAACACGAAAGATAAATATACATTTATCGGAAAATTTATATAGTCGTTTTTGTTTTGCATGTTTTACATTTCTTTGTCTTCGATTTTTGAACATATTTCAAAATGTTCGTATCAATTTCAAATCGCCTTGAATTTCGGTTTTTACATTAATTATCTGTATTTTAGATAATTTATTCCTAATTGTTGGAAGGAAAAAAAGGAGGAAATTTTAATAATATTTTAAAAACAAACTAAGAGTGGGTGTGGAGGTTAAATAAAATACAGTTCTGAAAAAGTTTTATAAACTAAAAATGTCAACAGTAGTTTGAAATTGAAGATTAGGGGTAATCTGAAATTGAAATTTATTGAATTAAAAATTTTAGTATGGTTTTAACATGAACAAATAACTATATTATACATATACGAGGTTTATCTAAAAAGTTCGGTGAATAGTGTGATAAAAACATAATGTTAATTGTAAATATCTTTATTGGCCTTCAAAATACTCTCCACCAGCCACAACACACGAAGGATAACTTACGTATAACGCCCAATTCTTCATGGACGATGGTCCCCACTGTGTCTTTGCTAATACCCAATTCTTCTGCTATTAATCGCAGAGTCATCTCGCACACGTTCAATGTTTTCTGGTGTCCTGATCGTGGTTCGTCCTCCACCGATTCCTTACCAGCGCGAAAGCGTACAAACCAATCGTACACACATTTCCTACTCACAGCATCCTGTCCGTACACTTGCTCCAACATCTCATGGGTTTCTGTCGCGCTGTTTTAACCAATTTGAAGCAGAACAATTTGTCGTGTCATTGCGTAATACTCGGAATGCAATAACACTGCTGTAGAAGCTTCGCGCTAGTACCGATAGAGGGCAGGTAAAGATTAGACCATTCACCGAAATTTTTAGACACACCTCGTACAGTAATGTATTACAACGGTATTTTCTGTATTCTGAAAATTTAATAGACTTTTAGTCTTCCCCAATTTTCCCATCCGTTCCTCGGGAAACCACCGTTGCAAAAATCGAAACGAAACACGATGATTCTCTGAAAGCTTCTTTAAATATATCTGGCCTGAATCACCTGTCTCCCCCTTAAATTAAAAATAATAAAGATAAAAATCCCTTTCAATAACTGTATTTAATTTACCCGATTTTCTCGTAACTAACTCAGGGCAATCACAAAAATATTATAATCGTTGATCCTAGGACATAAGTTTGTCGAACTGTGCCTTATACTGATTCCTTTACCTTGTACTGGTGTATTACATGTAAACACACTTAACAATAATGTGGAATATTTAATACAGAACTCAAAAAGAAACATGTTATCAATTGATCACCCTTTATTAACACAATTGTTGATCTGTCATTTTCATTACCACCCCTCGACTCCAAATTAAATTCTGCTTCTATTAAGCTATAGAAACATTCAAAAATCAAAAACTCACTTTTTCGCCTAAAAAAAGTGCAAGGGGGGTACCTTAGCATTTGGCAAAGTTGGAAAATTGGCTGTTTTCACGAGATAATTACTCAGAAACTATAAGAGATATTTTCAAATTGAAAACACCACAGTAAAATTTCAACTTTCTTCTTTCCTCATGTAAATTTTGATATCATTACGATGTATAGTTATGGAGCTACAGGCGATTTAAAAAGGTATTGCAAGTGGCGAAACGGGAAATGTTAAAATCTGGTATTTTTATTAACGTATAAATTGCAATAACTCTTAAACCATTTGAGATATCAAAGTGATTTTTACAGGGTTTATTCTCCTTTCAATCCTGCATCTTTTGATATCCATATCATTGGTTTAAAACAATTTTGATCTTTTTTGAAAAACCTTTAAACTGCAATTACTCGTAAAACCTTTGAGATTTTAAAATGTCTTTTTCAGGGTTTACTATCCTTTCAATTCTGCATCTATTGATGTGCATATCATTGGTATTGTTAAATGTTGAAATTTTTACAAAAAAATAGATAAAAAAGAAAAAAAATATTTAAAATTTTGAAATTTCATTAGCACCCCTCGATTCCAAATTTAATTCTGCTTCTATTAAGCTATAGAAACATTCAAAAATCAAAAACTCACTTTTTCGCCCAAAAAAAGTGCAAGGGACCTTAGCATTTTGCAAAGTTGGAATATTTGCTGTTTTTACGAGATAATTACTCAGAAACTATAAGAGATATTTTCGAATTGAAAATTCCACAGTAAAATTTCAACTTTTTTCTTTCCTCATGTAAATTTTGATATCATTACGATGTATAGTTATGGAGCTACAGGCGATTTAAAAAGGTATTGCAAGTGGCGAAACGGGAAATGTTAAAATCTGGTATTTTTATTAACGTATAAATTGCAATAACTCTTAAACCATTTGAGATGTCAAAGTGATTTTTACAGGGTTTATTCTCCTTTCAATCCTGCATCTTTTGATATCCATATCATTGGTTTAAAACAATTTTGATCTTTTTTGAAAAACCTTTAAACTGCAATTACTCATAAACCCTTTGAGATTTTAAAATGTCTTTTTCAGGGTTTACTCTCCTATCAATCCAAAAAATAGATAAAAATGAAAAAATTATGAAATTTCATTAGCACCCTTCGACTCCAAATGTAATTCTGCTTCTATTAACCTATAGAAACATTCAAAAATCAAAAACTCACTTTTTCGCCCAAAAAAAGTGCAAGGGGTCTACCTTGGCATTTGGCAAGGAAAATTGGCTGTTTTCACGAGATAATTACTCAGAAACTATAAGAGATATTTTCGAATTGAAAACACCAGAGTAAAATTTCAACTTTCTTCTTTCCTCATGTAAATTTTGATATCATTACGACGTATAGTTATGGAGCTACAGGCGATTTAAAAAGGTATTGCAAGTGGCGAAACGGGAAATGTTAAAATCTGGTATTTTTATTAATGTATAAATTGCAATAACTCTTAAACCATTTGAGATGTCAAAGTGATTTTTTCAGGGTTTATTCTCCTTTCAATTCTGCATCTTTTGATATCCATATCATTGGATGAAAACAATTTTGATCTTTTTTGAAAAAATTTTAAACTGCAATTACTCGTAAACCCTTTGAGATTTTAAAATGTCTTTTTGAGGGTTTACTCTCCTATCAATACTGCATCTATTGATGTGCATATCATTGGTATTGTTAAATGTTGAAATTTTTACAAAAAAATTGATAAAAATGAAAAAAATATTAAAAATTTTGAAATTTCATTAGCACCCTTCGACTCCAAATTTAATTCTATTAAGCTATAGAAACATTCAAAAATCAAAAACTCACTTTTTCGCCCAAAAAAAGTGCAAGGGGGCCACCTTAGCATTTTTCAAAGTTGGAAAATTGGCTGTTTTCAAGAGTTAATTACTCAGAAACTATAAGAGATATTTTCGAATTGAAAGCACCACAGTAAAATTTCAACTTTTTTCTTTCCTCATGTAAATTTTGATATCATTACGATGTATAGTTATGGAGCTACAGGCGATTTAAAAAGGTATTGCAAGTGGCGAAACGGGAAATGTTAAAATCTGGTATTTTTATTAACGTATAAATTGCAATAACTCTTAAACCATTTGAGATATCAAAGTGATTTTTACAGGGTTTATTCTCCTTTCAATCCTGCATCTTTTGATATCCATATCATTGGTTTAAAACAATTTTGATCTTTTTTGAAAAACCTTTAAACTGCAATTACTCGTAAACCCTTTGAGATTTTAAAATGTCTTTTTCAGGGTTTACTCTCCTATCAATCCAAAAAATAGATAAAAATGAAAACATTTTGAAATTTCATTAGCACCCTTCGACTCCAAATGTAATTCTGCTTCTATTAACCTATAGAAACATTCAAAAATCAAAAACTCACTTTTTCGCCCAAAAAAAGTGCAAGGGGTCTACCTTGGCATTTGGCAAGGAAAATTGGCTGTTTTCACGAGATAATTACTCAGAAACTATAAGAGATATTTTCGAATTGAAAACACCAGAGTAAAATTTCAACTTTCTTCTTTCCTCATGTAAATTTTGATATCATTACGACGTATAGTTATGGAGCTACAGGTGATTTAAAAAGGTATTGCAAGTGGCGAAACGGGAAATGTTAAAATCTGGTATTTTTATTAATGTATAAATTGCAATAACTCTTAAACCATTTGAGATGTCAAAGTGATTTTTTCAGGGTTTATTCTCCTTTCAATTCTTCATCTTTTGATATCCATATCATTGGATTAAAACAATTTTGATCTTTTTTGAAAAACTTTTAAACTGCAATTACCCTTTGAGATTTTAAAATGTCTTTTTCAGGGTTTACTCTCCTATCAATACTGCATCTATTGATGTGCATATCATTGGTATTGTTAAATGTTGAAATTTTTACAAAAAAATTGATAAAAATGAAAAAAATATTAAAAATTTTGAAATTTCATTAGCACCCTTCGACTCCAAATTTAATTCTATTAAGCTATAGAAACATTCAAAAATCAAAAACTCACTTTTTCGCCCAAAAAAAGTGCAAGGGAGCCACCTTAGCATTTTTCAAAGTTGGAAAATTGGCTGTTTTCGCGAGTTAATTACTCAGAAACTATAAGAGATATTTTCGAATTGAAACCACCACAGTAAAATTTCAACTTTTTTCTTTCCTCATGTAAATTTTGATATCATTACGATGTATAGTTATGGAGCTACAGAGCGATTTAAAAAGGCTAATGCTGATGAGTTTGAACAAGACCCTGATGTTGATGTAGAAGAAGAAGGCTTTCATGAACAAGATGAGGATGAGGATCATCTCACAGGCAAAAAGAAGAATGAAAAAAAAACAAAAAAAAACGAGAAATAATGTACAATTTTTTCCACTAAGGTTATACACTTTCAAAGTTTTTGGAGTTGATAATTATTATTATTCAATAACAAATTAATTGATTACATTTTTTATTATAATGTGGAATTAATTTAATTGTTATGTAACATTTATAACTGTTGTTATAAACAGTCTCAAAATAATTTTTGCTTTTATTATTTTCATGATACTTGCTTGTAACTTTTATGGAAATAAATTACTCTGCCCTCAAAAAACAGGAACAACATCCCATACAGCAAAATACTTGATGATATACAAACACATGTAGACACTCAGGCATACCTGCCCAAGTGCCCAAGTGCCCAGCCCCTACTTATACACACAAGATCTATTTGTCTTTTTGTAAGTTTAATTTGTTTATTCTGTAATTATTTTTAAAAATTGTTTTATTTTTATTTTTCTGGTGAGAAAATTTGGGAGCAAGGAAAAACTATTTAATCTAATTTTTCAAAAAACAAGATACTAACCATTCTGGTGTGATCTGCGTTGTAGTTGTTTTCAATCTGATCTGTTTCAATGCTGTTTGAGTAATTTTTCTTCCTGAATTGTTTGAAAATTAAAAATAAAATCTTCTGTTTTCTTGATGGGATCAAAGAAGAGAGTGTTTTAAATGATGAAATAAAGGAAGAAGATGTTAATCATGGGAAAGAAGACTAAAGCTTGATGACCGAGTTCACTAATGTGAAACAAGTAGATGATGATTGGTAAGTTTCCTTAAGAGAGTACAACATAATAAATTATATATTTTGAAAATTTTGTAGCAAAAGATTATTCTTTTATGATGTTTTTTTAAAGATTACTTATTGTTTTATTTCTGTACAATAATCTTTCATAGGTTCTACTTTGTAACTAAGAAATAGTTTATTTTATTTTAATACAAACAAAGCCAATTACAGTACAGTATATGAAAATTGTTTTATGACCTCATGTAAATAAAATTTAAATTGTATTCACGGAAATTGAAACCGTGGACAAAATATAGTTTAAGATTATTACACATGTAAGCAAAAATTCATGTGAATGAATTTTACTAAGTACACATTACAATGTCAGTTACTTTAGATTTTTTGCATTGTACACTTTTTGATTGCACCAATGACAATCGAGTGAAGCCATCATTAACCAATCAAAAGTTTCACATAAAAACAGATGATGCTTTGAAGAAAGCAGAAAGTAGATGCATCTCATAACAAACAAGTGTTGAAAAATAAAAGAATACCTTGCAATTGTGAAATTATATTTGTGCTGTTAAAAAAATTCCAATATTTAAAGGAAGTGAACCATATTTCCAGAGAATCTATTATTTAATTGAGTTGTATTTGTATTCTCCATAGTGAAGTGCTAAATTGTTGTATATATTATAATGTAAAGGATTTATTAAAAGGATATACTAAAACATTGCAAATCAAAATCAAACTGTATTTATATACTAGGCCCATACAACACAGGTTTTATTACTGACATTTCTCAAAGGCCAAGAGGCACAGATATTTGACCTATGTATTATATATTGAAATACTGAAATATTGAAGATTATATTTTTTGATTGTAAATTGTTTAGAGAACAATCCTAAGTTTTTAGTAGTACTTAATACTAAATAGTATGAATGTGTGAGTTATATTTTTATAACTCTGAATGATTTGAAGATTATCATACAAACAATCAATAACCTGGCGTTTTGGGGTAGCTGAATACAATTTTAATTTTTTTAAACTCAAAATGGCGGCCAATTTATGGCTACTATGTTTAAATTTTTATGTATTTAATTTTAGTTAAATAGTTGTGAACGCTGATTATCATGAAACCTAAACATATAATGTCCAAGAAAATTTGAACAAAACAGAAGTTTTTTTAGCCGATGTTTTACAAGAACTATATATTTACATATATTTATATCTTGATTTCAACATCTGAAAGAGCATAAAATGTATATAAAAAGATTTCAGTAAATTTTGTAATAATTGTAAATAACTGAAGGTTATTATAAGAAATTATTACTTTACTAATAAAAAAAATGAGTTTAAAAAAGCTATATATAGTTAATTTTAAATATTGCTCGGTCATTAGGGCGCCAGGTGGAATCAACTCACCAATTTTGAAAAAAAAAAACATGAATTTACAAATTTAAATATCTCGGCATGGATTCTTTTGTAAGTGTACTCCCAGTGATTCTTTGGTTTTGAATGAAAAACTCTTGTTGACTGAAATTTTAACATACATTTATTATTCACTGAATTTTTCATACAAGAACATATTATTTAAACATATTATGAAAGTAAATATTGTAAGCATGGGACAATCTCCAATCAGTAATTAATAAAAAATAATTAAACATTCAATTAATAATAAAGAGATACTAATAATAGAAATAATAAGCATTGTATAATAGAAATAAGTAATTGTAAAGTGTAATTGAACAATCTTCATTTCAACATAAGAGTAGGCAAATGATTACTAATAGACAGTGTAAAACATTACAAGTTAAAGTATAATTTCAAACTGTGCGCGCCAGATAACCACGGACGTTAAAAAAGTCCGTTCTAGCAGGAAATTAAACCCTGGAGAGATTTCCCATAAGCCTCAGCAACGAGCGTCTTGCCAACCAACAAGAAGCGTGCATATTTCAGTCTTAGTCTGGAGAGAGAGCAGTAAAGTCTTTGTCAGGATTCAGCATTGAGCAGTCATGTTATGAGACGACTGTGCAGATTCAATTTCAACACGAACATGGAGGATTTCTAGTGTTTGTGATGTTGAACCAAACTTAAATATCTGGACTGGTAATTCGTGAGTAAAGTGGAACAATTTAAAACTTAGTAATCATGATATAAACTGAATTAAAAGAAATGGTGAAAAACTATATTTTTTGAACTCTATATAATTATGTTTGATTCTTATTATAACAGCACAAATCACATCAATGGCTTGTGCAACAGGTTAGGATAGTTAGCCTAAATTAAACAATAACAACATAACCTAAGTCAAATGAAAAATATACGATTTGGATAATTAAGCATAGAATACAACGATCTACATTCATAAGTATTAATAGCAGATATTTATATACAACCTATTATTAATAAACCACCCATATTCATTCAATTGCAAAACAAATCATTCCTAAAGCAGACGTAAGATAGGCCTATCTCAAATTGTAAACATTCGAAATTTAGACGCTGACACAAATTAACCACACCACTACACAACCATAACATCACATATCTTTATTTAAAATCATTTCATAAGATCCCAAACTTTATTTAAAAGCAAATCACTACTTATAAGGAACAGTGAGTTTGCAATGTTAAACACGAAAACGGCCTACGGCCATTTTCCAAAATATATGTAACCATATTTCGAAGTACTAAATAGAACGATCAGACTGTAAATTACTCTAAGATACCACTACTTATAAATTATTTGTATGCAAAAACATCTGTTAGTTTTAATTGCAAACATTGTAAAATATTGAGGAAGAAGAAATAAGTTACTGATGTAGTCATTTAGTCAACCTTGTATTAAGATAGATCAGCTGATATGTATGTACGCGGTCTAAATCACCCTTAAATTAGTTAAATAATGTGTAATTAATAAACAAATTGATACAAAACAACAAAAATATGAATACAAGAAATGATTATTACAACCCCAAATTGCCAATGGCCAAGAAAAGAAGAAAAAAAAACGGTACTATATGGTGCCGCGGAAGAACCCCAACAGTTTCAACAAACGATCTCACTTAAAATAGAAAAATATCGCTCCGCAACACAACGAGGCGCCATGTTTTAAAAGAAATCATATACACGAGTAACATTTGTGGAGACCAGACGACAGTACAGAAGCCAAATTAACATCCAAAGTTTTCTGTTATAATATTTGTGTCTAAATTAGTGATTAGAGTCAGTGTGAACTGTACAGAGCATGGTATGCTCTGTTAATTAACTATTCTAAACATTTACCAAATTCAAAGGCCTGTATCTACTTCAAAATTATCAATTCAACATTTCTTGTGAACTTTAATTAATTTTTTTTTAGAATTTTAATCATTTCAATTTATTTATGCGTTATAGTTGTATAACACAACCATGCCAGCCGAGTGCCTACCCCGAGATCTAGCCTAATTAATATTGTATTCTTTGAGTCAATGTGTTCTGTTAAATTGAGCTAAGCCTAGAGGCCTATAATATTACAAACTTTATTACAAATTTCATGAACTCTAAAAGAGAGTCAAATCTTAACAAATTATGAATTAATATTGTATGTTAAAGTCTAATAAAATTAATGTTATTATGTTAATACAACATCATATCCTATTATTTATTAATGTTTGAACCTAGAAAGTAAGAAACTGAATTTAGTCTTTATTTATTTATTTTTTAATAACCATCCATATTCCAAATTAACCAATTAGCTTGAATTGAGTAGAGCCAAGAGGTAATTCTGTTTCATTTAGAAAGTTATTCCAAATTTAAGAAGTTTTTCAAAAAAAAAAAAAAACTTGAAAGAATATATTATTTTATAATATATTATATTACATTATAGTAAAGAAATATTTATTTATTTTTATTTATTTATTATATTATGTTTCAAAATGATAAATTTTAGTCTTTAATTATTCTCCTGTGGAGATTCATGATAAAGTTGTTTTTGAATATAATAAAAGGGAGATTTGTTTTACTAAATATGTCTGGCTAATTTCATTGTGAGAACCATGTGCCATGTTGTAGGAGTAACTGTTAAGTACGATTGAGATTGATACCTTGCCCTTCAGGTGAAATAATAATAAATCTAATGTTAAGTTTGTAAGAACGCAGACGTACAAACCAAAGTCACTTAATTTAATTGAAAAATAAAGTATTTAAGTAAGTTTAACTTACAATATGAATATTATCTTAGTTAATTCGGTTTATCTTTTTATCGTCTCAGAAGGAGACTGATTCAATGAATTTAAATCTTTACTTTAAATGTTGCAACAAATTACTTTTCTTTTTAATTTCAAATTACTTTGAAGATCTCTGAAGGAGATTTACTTTAAATATTGAATTTTATTTATTTATTTATCTTGAATTATTTTCCAAAAGATTAAAGGATCAAACATATATATATATATATATATATATATATATATATATATATATATATATATATATATATATATATATATATAAAATTATTAAAACATAACATAATTCCTTAATCTAAAGTTAACATAAGATGTCTATACCACGACATCGGTTTTATATAGAAATTGTCCGAAGATAGCAATTCAGATGTCTAGTATGTTGCAGTTCATTGGTATCACCGCTTTCAGGAAAGTTCATAATTCGTATGTTCACACAGCACTCTAGAAATTTTTTTCTTACAATAGTTCATAGCGTTTATGGTTATTAAAAGGATGTTCAGTTTAATACACGATTTTCGCCACGCGGTAATCAATCAGTTTAAGACTCGCGTATAAAGAACATAGTCTCTTAGTATTATTAATCTTACAAACTCGAGTGTTCATTAAGGTATTGATATTAACTGTCCAGTCATTCACTTTATACCAATTGTCTCAATTTGTTTGTCCATTGTCTGCACTAAGTCTATTAGTCTATTAACCATGTTTACATTGTCATTGAAAACACTCTTTATCACTTTTCTAACCATTTTATACTTTGCTAATCTCTATTTGAGACTAAAAATCAAATATATTACATTTTTAACAAAACAAGCTTCCAACTAAGACTCCACTAAACACATCTAACCATCTTAACTCCTCAACTCAGACTGAAAACCTCATGGTGAAAACTACCTTCCGGTATCTGGCTATGTTCCAAATCTCACCGCCTAAGCGATATTGGTCTCGTATACATTTCATCTAATGCTCTGTTCAAGTACTACCCAAATCACAATTTGTCCACTCTCATAATTTTAATCACACACAAATTATTAAATTTCTTATAACTAAATTTCCTTAAAATCTATACATTATTATTTACTTGTGTTTGGAAATCTATTCTAGTTGAATTTACTTTATTTTAACCTTAAGAGCCATAAGTCATGTTTTTGACTTACGTTCCATTACCCTCTACTCAATACGATTTCCATTATAATAAATATTTTATTCAAATTAACCTTTTTTGGTATTACAATTTTCATGACTTTAGACAAATAAAAGTAAATAATTCATAATATTGAAAAACTATCGTTTTCTCCTAACAACCATTAGTTCAGTAGTATTTAGTTTTATGATGGTCCAAAAACATTGAGTTAAATATAATAATGCAAAAATAATAATAGCATATATATTTTAATAGAAAATATATTCAGCTACAATATCCCAGATATTTAATAGGAGTTATAAATGTTTTCTATTTCTTTTTACAATTTAAACATTTTTTAATCCCTAGTTTTTATTTTCTCTTTCTTATATTACAGTGCTATTTTAACCTTTAAAATGAAAATTAACTTGTATGGATATCTTAAATTTTATGCAAGTTATTTGATTTTTAAGTTTGTTTTTCGATGAAAATTAGGGTGTGTGCTTATGACCATACGAAAGAAGTGAAAACTTCTAATTTTCCAATTTTAATCCATATTTGTAGATGTTACGGTAATCTGAGAATCATGAAACGTGGTACTTCGTTCGATTCCTTGTTACAAATGGTTGATTAGCGTGCGAAGGTCCGGGAATTTGCTAGTCGTGAATCAAATGGTCAACAATTTTCAGAGCATTGTTACGTTTCCTCTCACGATATCTTCTTGAACGTTCTCTGCTTAATTCTCTCCGTTGTTGGGCTTTTTCTTCTTCAGTTTGTTGTTTTTTAATATTCTTCATTCCATCCGTCACAGGCTCATTCTGGGTCAGAGAATCCAATTGTTTGGATATACTATGTTTTCTTTTACGATATTTTCGCATGCGTGCATTAACCAGCTCTCTTTTTCGTGCCAATTCATCTGTGGATTTGTTTCTTTCATCCATTTTCTGTAAACGGCAATGTTTAAATAATTATACATTCTTATATATATATATATATATATATATATAATATATATATATATATAATATACATATATATATATATATATATATATATATATATATATATATATATATATATATATATATATATATATATATATATATATATATATATATATATATATGAGTATAAACGACTTAAATGTCAATTAGTCTAATTATTTAAAATATGTAAATTACTTATATGATGCCGTATAATATGCAAAATGAGGAAACCTTATGCTACGAAAAGCAATAAATAAATACATGTACATTAGAGTCCATACAGATTTTTCAATATGTAAATGTAAATAAATAATAGTAATATTTAAATAAAGAAAAATAAAATAAAATTTCACTGGGAAAAGTGTGCATGAAATTTTTACTTTAAAAAAATAATAACTACAGTACTTATAAATAGTAAACTATTGTACGTATTATTTATTTCTGCGAAAAATTTATTAATATCAATATTAACTTATACTAATTGATGTCCAAGTCCTTCATATTATTGGAGAAATGCGAGAAATTACCTTGATGCGAAATAAATTTTTCACTATTGTAAAATGCAGCACAAATTGTAAACACTTTAAATTACACGATCATATACAATAACATTGGAACGATGCACTTCTTGTCGGACAGTAAATGTGGCTGATGACGATTGGAGCCTAGTAAACCCGATTCAGCGTAACCAACCCGAGTATGATGGTTCACTTACATTCACTCCTCAGCATAAATGCACCAAAGGAAGTTTTCACTTCAAAAATTCTTCTAATATTTACAACTTTCTAGACGGTGTTCCATGTGTTGTGTAGGCTGATAACACATGGTAAACCACTAGAATAGCATCTTGTAAAGATATTGAACATGTTCAGAAAATTTAAATGGTGAATCTAAATTATATGATCATTAACCTACTGTATAATAAAGCACATTACTTTAATCCATATAATGTCGAGAAAAGTGAAATAAATTTAAAATTGGTATTGTATACTGTATTATCAAAATTTTTATAGTATAACAAGCTAGTTTTTAATCTAACAACAATATACAATAAAATACAAATTTGTAAATTAAATAATATTCTTTATTTTTTATTAATCATTTGAATAAAGAAATAGGCATATTAGGAAAATGTAAATTTTAAAAGGGAGAAAATCAAACTATTTAATGTTTAGAGTTAAACATTTTCGTTTGAGAGACATCACAATACACAATTATACTACACACTGTTCTTACGGGAACTTTATTGAAACTGAATTCTTAAAGGACACCGATGACTGTTATATGAAAGACACTAAGAAAGCAAATCTAGTTTCCAGGAAGTAAACTTCTGGGTAATTAACTGAACGTTTCGAGATATCTACAATTTCCTAGAAAAGGGCGATATTTTATGATCCGCTGTCCATATTCGGAAGTTTCAACTGACCCATTGGCCATTAATTTCGTGACCGTGTCCATTTTTTGGGAAAGTCCATTATTTAGAAACACTACAAAGGCCAGAAAAGCATGGTCCTGATCGGGAATAAAAAAATGTCAGTTTATTAGAAGTGTCTATTTAGGGAAGTTTCACTGTATTACATAAATTTTTATAAATAGTAATAGAATGGAAATTTTATTTTAATCAAACTCAAATTAATACAACACAATTTTAGATAGATAAAATATAAATGAGTCAAAAAAAGGTGTAATCAGTAAAAACTTAAATCATATTGTGCCGGGCAAACCCCTTCGATTTGATCAGACCCAGCTTTAGTGAGGAGGATTTTTAAACAAATTGTATCTTTTATATTATATAAAAATGCAAACATTTATCTTAAATTTTTCTATAAAATATTCTAGTCATTCACATGGTGATATCTGTGTTTTAGAAAATACACATTGCCTCTTTTTAATGAAAAATTATAAAACTGGAGATGTATTTATAAAAATATTAGTTAAGATATTAAAACAATGATGTAGATACTACAATTGAGCAAACAAAAATTGATTTATCCAATAAAAGAATGAATTTCAATATGTAACTAGAATATTGATTATTATTATAAAAATATAAGAAAGAAATGTTGTAATATTTTTACGAGGCAACCTATAATCTAGTTATATTTAACTTAATAAAAACTCTGTAGTACTAATTTTTTTTTCAAACATCGAATATAATTTGAATGACAGTTTAAAGCATGTACGATTATTGACAGTGAGTAGCTATGAGATGGCTGAAGTCTGAAGAGTATCGACCATTATGATCTTGTGTGGTGAGGCAGTGTTATATTATACTATAAAAAATTTCTACATAAGACATTTCCCTTCAAAAAAGATAAACATAGTTTACTACAATGAAAATGAATAATTAAAACACAAATAATTCTTTGTCTCAATATATAAACGAAACTTAGTTTAATACAATATCTTATAGAAATGGTTAAGAAAAGGATAAGCCATGAAAGAGCTGGAATCATAAATTGGGTAGTGACAATTAATTTTTTTTTTATAGTTTTATTATCAACAGACATTTACAAGTTTAGGTAGAAACAATATTAACTTTATAAAAATAAAATTATCTTATTTTGTAAACATGTATATACTGATTTAAAATTTTATAATTGGTATTTCAGTTATGTATAGTTCAAATATTTCTAAATAATACTGATAACAAACTTTTATATATTATGTTTCAAAACTAATTTTACTTTTCATAATAATGTGTGTGTGTGTGTGTGTATATATATATATATATATATATATATATATATATATATATATATAAATAAATGTAGACTCTCATAAATCCGGACTATTGTGGCGGACGGCCGGTCCGGATTCCGAAACATCCGGATTTCCCGGAGTCGGCCACAGGGCCGATATGAGCGGTGGTAAGCCGCACATGCATTCGCTACCAGCCCATGCCGATACCCAATGACACTTGTTACACTCTAACACATTAACTAATACATAATACAGTACTGGACGGCAATTAAGTAAAACACAGGATAGGGCGTGTCAATTACCTCAGCAGCGCGGAAACTTCCACTGCCCGTGAATCATTACAAAATACGTCATTCATGCAATGCGGAAGATCGCGTGAAAATTGAAGGCTCTAAAGCGGCAAATTGTTTTTAAAAAAATTTTACCGTCCGGTCCGGATTTTCGTGATCCGAATTTATGAGAGTCTACTTACTGTATATATATATATATTACAGCTATTTTATAGCTATAATAGATGTGTTAATATTTTGTATCTGTATTGTTTCTGTAGGGAAATAAAATAAAATAAATAAAAATGTGTATGTGTATTAACTTATTATAGAAGATTGTACAATCTTAAGTTTGATTTATTTAAATGTACAAGGCAAACTTTTAAAGTAAGGTCTGTTTTTAAATTACTGCCTATTGTGGGAATGAAGTTGTTGGACATTTTGTCAGCAATTGATACATGATCATTATGGCGTGTGATCAATTTAAAATGAAATCTCAAAAAAAAAGTTTTGCCATATGTGAGGTTCATACTGTGATACTTTTTTGTTTTAAAAAACGAGACAGATGAATGAATGTTCAGGACAAAGTGCATAACTGTCAACCAACAGTAAGGACACAATAGTTTGGTGGAACAAGTGAATGTGAAAATTCTAAAAATCAACAAGCTAAGGTTTACAGAATTGTCTTTTCATTCCACTAACGTTTCATTGTCAGTGACTTATGACAATGTGATAACAAAACTTCATGACAAAAATGGTGTACTACATATGTTACAACAATGTTAACCAACATATACACAAACAGAAATAGAAACATGATACACTAATAGAAACATGTGTGACTTCAGTTCTAATATTTTAGCAGTGTTTTGCAAAGGAAGGTGATGGGCTGTTCAAACACATTGTCACTGAAGATGAAATCTGGGTTTCGTATACAAATGTTAAGACAACACAATGAATGTCAATGATATGGAGACACTCATTATTAAAAAAAAAAAAGAAGTTTAAGTAAGTGATATCTACATAATAATTACCACAATTTTTTTAGGATAAGATTGGTATCGTACTGATTGATTTTACGGGAAGTGAAATGTAAAATTTAATTCCCCCAGTATGTATATTCATGTTTTTATAAGTTTACCTGATTGAGAAGTGGCATAATCTCAATATTTACATTTATACAGCTTTACTCCAGTATTCTTTTTTATGTGTAATTTTAGTTTACCTATTTCAGAATTAGAAAAACGAGATCTGGACATTTATAAGGTTTTTCTACAGTATGAATTCTTTCATGTTCTTTAATTCGAGACATTTGAGAAGCAGTATAATCACAAATAGAACATTTGTAAGGTTTTTCTCCAGTATGCACTCTCATGTGCACTTTTAGTCTACCCGATTGGGAAGCAGAATAATCACAAACTGTGCATTTATACGGTTTTTCTCCAGTATGCCTTTTCATGTGTACTTTAAGATAATCTAATTTAGAAGCAGAATATTCACATTCTTTACATTTATACGGTTTTTCTCCAGTATGTTTTCTCATGTGCACTTTAAGATTCATTGATTTTGTAGTAGCATAATCACACTCTGTACATTTATAAGATTTATCTCCACTATGTATTCTCATATGATGATTAAGTCTAACTAATTGAGAAGCAGAATAATCACATTCTGTACATTTATAGGAGTTTTCTCCATTATGCATACGATTGTGTCGTTTAAGATTTAGAGGTTGTGAAGTAGAATAATTACATTCTGTACACTTGTACGGTTTTTCTCCAGGATGGGTTTTAATAACATGTCTATTAAGACTACTTGAATGAGCAGCAGAATAATCACATTCTGTACATTTATAAGGTTTTTGTCCAGTATGCACCATATTATGCCTTTTAAGATTAATTGGTTGAGAAGTAGAATAATCACATTCTTTACACTTATATAGTTTTTCTTCATTATGTACTCTCATGTGAAATTTAAGACTAGATGGATATTGAGCAGAAAAATTGCATTTGGTACATTTTAGAGATTTTTTCTTAGTATAGTTGCTTACATGTGAAAATGATTTTCTGGAAGATGAACTACAACTTGTACGTTTCTGGTGTTTGTCCAAAGTGGTGAACTTATTGCAAATTTTCATGGTTAGGAACTGTGTATCTGAAAATAAATTAAAAATAAAGTTTCATTCATATTAAATTAAAGTTAATCACATACTAAACATAGTGAACATAGTGAAGGATAGAATTGTTTATTTTTTAATCACTTAAATACTAGCAACATGTTTAGGGGATTAATATTAAACAAAGTGTGGCTATAAAATAACGACTGATTTTTATTTCATGTGCTTTTCTGTAACCTTGAAGCCGCAAATGGGTTGAGGCATTGACTTGTGCTCTCTCATTCAATTAACATTAAATTTCAAGCAAGTGGGACCATCCGTTCTGCAGTAGTCTTTATTCAAAATGACCGTGTGTTCTTAAATCTGTCATTAATGTGGAGGAAAGTGTCAATGTGAAAAATCTTCGTAAAACTTGAAAAATCCATAACAGAAATGGTACCATTTGTTGAAACATTTATGGTAACGTGTCTATCATGTACTCAGGTTAGCAATGGGTTTGATTTAAGAGGGATGAGATGTGATTGAAAACATCCATACCTTAGTCTCATATTATTATTTTTTTTCAAAATTCAAAAAGTGGATAAAATTGTTTGAAAAACATTGTCAAATGAGCATTCGAGCAATTATTGAATGGGCTAATATTGTTCTGTAATTAACGATGATTCTCCGAAATAGAGTAGAAAAAACTTAAATGAACATTTATGCTGATATTTCAAAAATATTTCATATGTACCTAACTTTTTAGAAAAGTGATATTTTAAGATAAATCATGTTTTTGTTTTTTTCAATATGACTGAGAAACTAAGCACCAACCCATAAAACTTTCAGTTCACCAAAACAAAAGAAAGCATGGATGAGATAGTAAAAATTAAAAGTAATGATGTTAGTATTTTCGATATCGATGGAATCATTCACATTGATTAGACACCCGAAGGTAAAACTTATCAGATTGATCTACTAAGGGACGTGTTGAAATGACTCATGGAATCTTTTCTCAAAACAATGCACTACCACATAAAGTGATGTCTGTCAAGACCTTTATGGCGAAACACAGAATCTCCATGTTGATACTAACATGACTATTATTTGTTTCCAAAAATCAAGTCTCCATTCAAAAGTAATTCGCTTCAAGCTCAGAGATCCAATGAAGGTATAAGTGACTGAGCTCATGAAGAAGCTACCATAAGATGATCTATAGCATCACATCCATCAGTGGAAGATTCCATCACAATGTAGGAATCTGATGGGATTACACCAAAAGGATAATATTTCCATTGTGTAATTAATTTATTTAAACATAAGTCCAGTTTATAGCCACACCTCGTATAAAGAGAACCAGGATAAGAGTGAAACAATAACAATATTAATTTTCATTAATTCCCACTCCAATCCATTCCAATCATCATATTCATTACATCAAAGTGATATTTTTGACATATGATAAACCCTCGAACTGGCAAATGTTGCGGAGCACTACTTCTGTGATTCGAGCTACAGCGTTTGACAAGCAGTTTTTAAATTGATGAATTAGTGGTGACCATGGCCATGAATCAATCTGGTAAACACACTAATCAATAGCTGAAAGTCTAAACTACACGTCTATATCACAATCTATAGTTTAGTTTGTAGGCCATAGAAAAATTAATCAAGTAAGGGAGAGATTTGCAGCTTTGTGTAATGCCCGATAGACATGAAGTTGAGTATTGCATCATATATCAACCCGTAATATTTGGAAACAATTTTAATTTTGGTGTCAACATAAATTAAACATTCTGAACTTTCAAAATCTAGTGAAATATACTGTGTCCCAAAAGTTCCACCCCCCCTATTATTTTTTTTATTAACGGAAATAGACAGATTTGCTTTGGGGAAAGTTTAGATAACCAAAGGAGGAGTTTTGAAGTAACAAAATTTTCAACCCTTACCCCCAAAACGGGGTAGTTTGGGGGTAAGTCAAGAATTTTAAATAGCAACCCCTATTGAGTAGGGGATTTACTTTGAATTGTGCTGAGTGTAATACCCAACATACTTAAAACACGTCAAAGAGGAAAACCATTTTCCAACATTTTAATGAGTAAAGTTTTATTTTAACCTATGATCTAAACTATACAACAATCCACGTACTAATCTAAATTAAATGTTTAACAAGTGGTAGGTTTAGTCTTTTAAAATAAGAAAACCCAACATTCACCCTAATAGATTAACAATAACAAAAAATATAAACTAGGCAATTGGAAATTTTATAATAAATGATAAACTGTAATCAAAGCTAAATATCCAAATGCACATCAATTGATTCAGTTATATGAAATAATTGAATTTTTTGTCATTACACTCCATTCCTATGGGTTTAAAAATTGCAGTTAAACCCCTTGACATGTTAAATGTAATTTAGTGGAATTGTCGATCCATAAAACCTAGGTAGTCAGAGTTATTAAAAAATTAACAAAAAATAAAAAAACATATTGGACTTCTTTAATCATATAAGAGCCTTTGTTAACACAGAGGTGTCCACAAGAGGGAGAGGGTCATGGCGTAGACTACAGCATTGAAATTTTTTGGAGGTTCCAAAAAAAATCACTTAAAAAGTGTGTAGGTATTATTTTAAAATAATTGTGTAAAGTTCTTCTAATATTATTGTAAAATTTAGTGAAATGGAATGGAACGCTCTAAGCTACACAACACGGTGTCAAGCGGAACCCACGGTGAACTGTTTATTGGTTTCCAACATCAGCACTCAGCACTCCCGTATTGGAGTTTAATAGGATCTTGTTATGGTTTTAACTTAGTTTTGTAATTCAAATGTAGTCAATTCAATTTTAGTAGTCCTTTAGACAAAATTCTTTGTATAAGACAGGTCAATATAAATATTCAAGTCAAAGTAATTAAATAGATTAAAATCAAACACCCAATACCACTATTCAATAAAACAAGATTTATTTCCTTATGTACATTTCAGTAACATAGTTACCATCTTCAGCAGTGGGGAAAGTATCTCACTTGTATAACAGTTTATAATATTTATAGAATTAGTGTTTGTTTAATACTTAAACTCTGAAGATAGCAAATATGTTACTGAAATGTAGATAAGGAAATAACCCTTGTTTTATTGAATTGTGATATTAGGTGTTTGATTTTAATCTTTAATTTCGCCACAGTATGCTCAAAAGTCTAGTGAAACACAACAAATAAAAATCATCCTTAAAGTAAAATGTATAAATAATTTACAACATAAACTTAAAATTATATATCTTAATTTACAACCCACAACTTAATCTATTTATTAGCCGTTGTTTAATTGTGTAGTTATAATCAACAATATACAAAATTAAATTATAATAACAATAATAAACAATTAGAATACAAAAAGTAGATAACATAAAAGAGTGAATAACCCTACTAAAAACTTAATTTAAACAACATTTAAAATATTCAGCTACACTATAGCCCCAATTAATTGTTCCGACTATCCTGACAGCTTCAAACTCTTCCACCGAGTAGCAATCAGTCATGTCTAATAAACAAACGTATTACGTCTTTGGAGTTAGTATGCAACGGGATCGTCAGATACGACAAGTGGAATCAACATTGTAGGAATAAACATGATTTAAATTAAAAAATTATGAAGACATGTAATTTAAAATAATAGAAGTTAAAATCAGTGGTAATGATCAATGGAACCCCTACACCAAGAAAATGTCACCCGTTTCGGCTTGAATGCTTAACTAGTTGTCAACTTTTGATTCTGTAATAGTGTAATAGGCTAGTAAGTTATTGAATAACTAATGTCTGGTTAACTTCAAAAATATTTGATTTTGTGACCTAATATTAACAATGGATTAGTTCTGCAACAATCAGCTACAAAAACGAATTATCTATAAATTCGAAATAATCAAATTAGGCAATAAAAAATCTACTTTCACATTTTAACAGAGAAGTTTATTTTTTAAACAAAATAAGTGTCAAAATATGTTTACAGTGTAACTTCCCTTAACAGACATTTCTAATAAACGGACATTTTGTACCGGGACCATGCTTTTCTGGCCTTTGTAGTGTTTCTAAATAATCGACTTTCCCAAAAACTAACATGGAAACGAAATTGATGGACAATGGATAACATGTCCATTGTTGAAACCTCTGAATAATGACATCAGAGGATAAAATATCACCCTATTCTAGGAATTCGTAGATATCTCGAAAGTCCAGTTAACTACCCAGAAGTTTACTTCCTGGAAACTAGGTTTGATTTCTTTGTGTCTTTTTTACAGCAGTTAGTTGTCAGTGTCTTGTAAGAATTCAGTTTCGATAAAGTTTACATAAGAACAGTATATAGTATAGTTGTGTATTGTGATGTCTCTCTAATGAAAACGTTTAAACTTTAAATCTTACATAGTTTGATTTTTCCCTTTTTAAATTTACATTTTCTAATTTTCCTATTCGTTTATTCAGTACAGTAGTACAAAATGATTAATAAATAAAGTATATTATTTAATTTACAAATTTGTGTTTTATTGTGAGATTAAACCATATAATGCCTGTTGTATGCAACAAAAACTTTGATAATATAGTAGACAGTCGTGAAACAATACCAATGTTTAATTTCTTTCACTTTTATCGACCATATATGGATTAAAGTAATGTGCTTTATATACAGTAGGTTAATGAACATATAATTTAGGTTCACCATTTAACTTTTCTGAACATGTTCAATATCATTACAAGAAACTATTCTGGTGGTTTACCATGCGTTATCGGTCGGCCTATATACTGTAACTGAATCTTTCCCAATAGCGGACACATCTCAATAGCGGACATTTTATGCGGTTCGAGCAGTATCCGTTATTTGTAAGTTTCACAGTACTTTAAATAATTACTTATATAAATGTATTAAAAAAAATCATATTCTGTCCAGAATTACTGTATATACAGTATTAAAGAAATTACATTACTGTACTTATTGTTTTTGCCCTACTTGAAAAAGTCAGAAATCATTGATTGTTTTTGTGATTTAATTCTTGCACTTATAATATAACGATCTATATGATTTATTGATTGAAAAATTAAATCACTCATGTTATTTTGGCTTTTAAAAAATACCCTGAGTTGGTGGATGTAATTTGACGCATTTCTGGGACTTGGGATCGGTTGTTCCTGGCCGCCAGGTTTGATTTCTTCATCTCCAGCCTACTACGTCTGCAGCCTGGCTGGTATTGTTGGTGACCTCATCGATTATGTCCGGATCACACACTGCAACGTCTTCATCAACATTGACGAATTATTCATATGTGAGAGGATCTGTCACAATTTTCTACCTGCCGTCAACTGAAGGAGCTTCTTCACATCTACAGTTTCATCAGATCTTGCACATTCTTCTTTCAACACAAAACCAGTTTTCTTAAAACCAGCTCAACCAACAATCGCCTGTAGAAATATTTGAGGTTTTTATGATACTCTAGTCCATAGGTTCAACATCTGAAGTCATGTTTGGTGGGAAATAGACCACTTTTACATTTTCCTTAGTTGGAATAGTATCGTGAGCAGTGCAGTTGTCAATCAAGAGAATGATTTTTCATTTTTGTTTTCCATACTTTTAATCAATTTTGAATGGCCATTTCTCGAAAATTGCACTTATCATCCAAGCTCTTCTATTAGAGACGTACTCAACTGGTTTTGATTTGACATTTATAAAACATTGAGTGTTTGCGGATTTCCCAATCATTAATAGAGGAAGTATTTCTGAACCATCCATGTTTGCTCCAACCAGCAGAGTTACTCTTTCTTTATTAAGGTTTCCTCCATGACACTTTTCACCTTTGAATACAAGTGTTTTGTTGGGAGTGCACTTAAAAAAAAACCAGTCTCATCAAGGTTGAAAATGTCTAGCTTCTCTCTCCTGCAAATCTTTCTTCCATCGTTGAGCTTCAGATTGATTAACGCTCACCACAAACAGATTTGAAAAAAATATTGTTTCACTCTTTGAAATCACCTAGCCACCCTGTGCTGGCTTTAAACGCATTTTTTCTCAATTCAGAAGCAAACTGTTCAGCTTTTGCCTGTATAAAAGTACCACTTACTGGAACTTTCCTATCCCACGACTGCTTGAACCATTTCAAGGACACAGCTGTCTACACCTAGGTTGTCCTCTTCTGGCCTTTTACGCTCTCACTGTTCATAATTTTCTCTTTATTTCTCAAGTACGTCGATAATATGTTAGGAGGTATGCCAAGAGCCATAGCTATCTCAGATTTTTTCTTTATTCTCTTCTCCACTTCCTTAATCATCGCTTATCATTAACCCATATTTATCAACTAACCCATATTGGATGTTGTGCTGCTAAAATTTTTATTTTCTAAATTGACATTTAATATTTCATTGGCAAAATCTACTAAAGTGTGATCTTCTTCTTTCTTTTTCTCTCATCTGAAATTCTTTCCCTTAATGCTTTAACTATGTTTCTTAATAATATTCTTGTAAAGTGTTAGTTACAAGTTTACTATTTGTTGATGTATAATCATTTTACTGTTATTTGGATTATAATGTTTGAATTGTGTTTTGGTGAATTTTGTTCCTGTCACCTAGGGGTAGTAAAATTTTGTTTTCTAAAACCATTTCTGTAATTATATGATACATTTTGGGATGATTCATTTGTTGTACCAATTGGTTTTATCTCCTCCTCAAGACAGGAGAAACCATTGCTGAAACTTTGCAATCCTATAGAACTGTTTAAACAGACCTGGGAATTCTTAGGAGCTGTCGATACCAAGTGCTTGCAAGTAAGATTTATGTTTTATAGAGAAATTACTTCCTTTATTTTTAATTTGACGGCTGGGAGGAAATTGTAACAGATCCCATCACATATGAAGAATTCGTCAATGTTGATGAAGATGTTGCAGTGTGTGGCGAGATTAGTGCAGTGTACATAATTCACGAGGTTACAAACAATCCCAGCCAGGCTACAGATGACATATGTGGAGATGAAGAAATCAAACCTGACGATCAGGAATAACCTATCCCGAGTCCCGGAGATCAAATTACATCTATCAACTCGGGATATTTTTTGAAAACTAATATAATGTGAGTGATTTAATTTTTCAACCAATAAATCATAGAGATTGTTACATTATTAAGTGAAAGAATTAAATCGCGAAAACAATCAATGATTTCTAACTTTTTCAAGTAGGGTAAAAACAATAAGTACAGTAAATAAAATATCTTTAATATGTACATTAATTCTGAACTAAATTTGACGATTTTTATGAATTTATACAAGTAATTTTCTACAGTACATGTTTTGATACTAATTTTGTTTAAAAAATAAACTTCCTTGTTAAAATATGAAATTAGAGTTATTTGCCTTTAATTTGGTTTATTCGAATTTATAGATAATTCTATTCTTTTTTAATGGTCCCAAGAGGTTCAACTGTTATTTTGTTAAATTGAAGTGTTGTACATCTCAATTCCTGTAGTTTATGGATTATTCCAGGTATTCAACGCTGTATCTCTTCAGTTGGACATTCTACAAGAGCTTCCAACTGAGTACAGGTCAAAGATACTTCATCTTTCCTTAAAACACCAGCTGAACTCCACCTAGAATGGAGGCCACCAACTACTACTTCCTACTTCTGGTGAAGGGAACAAATCACAGTTTTGCCAAGATTAATTTCCATACTTTGTTCTAGACACCACTTCCTTGGTAGATTTAGAAGTTGTTAACTTGGCCACTAGTTACATTGATGCTATACTTATTGTTCTTGTGATATTTAAAATGATACTTACCAAACAGACATTGCATTTTATAAATAAATTCTTAAGAGTCTATTTATTAAACTGTTAGTTTTTATTGTGTAAATTTAAATTCAACACAAACTGTAAAAAAGATCTGTGGACTTTAATATTCCAAGTACATGGTTTTAAACTCGTACAATACATTCAAATTGAGTTTTAAAAAGTGGCTGACCAATGAAGGATCTTACAACTTATGATGTGTGTGGCTGGTGCTATTTTCAATAAAATTATTTACCAATAATGATGTCTAAATAAATTTCAATAAATCTAAATAAAGATGATGTGAATGCAACTTACTCTGTGAAGTACTAGGGCAGGCGTCTGTTGTAGAAGTGTGCTCTTCTTCTGTAAAGTGAGGCTCACCTTTCTGCAATGTAAGAAGATATCATTGTAATTTCATTGACTTTGTACATGTCACTGAATTTCATAAAGCTGTGATATGCACTGCAAGGTTAGCTACAAGAATATAATGTTTGTAAACTACAATATTTAGAAGACAACTATATTATAAGGGATATACAGTAAATAAATTCCAATTTAAAGTATTGCAGTTGCAGTGTTATGGTTACGATCTCGCACATTGTGATGAGTTAGTTGATTTGTTGGACACCAATTTCAGACATCTGAGCAACACTTTATGAAATTGTGGTGTGTCTTAATCAACTAAAAGACATTTGAAATCCAGTTTGTGATGAATTTTTTGAACATAAATCATAAAATTTACCGTTAAATTTGTGACATTTTGGAGAACATGCAATGAGTGATTCAATTGTTCGGCTATAGATGTGTCTTTTTAATAAAAGACAGGAAAATTTGCACCATGATGAAAGGAGCAGACAATTATCTTTGCTGAATGAAAATTTGGTTCATGAAGTTGAAGCGAAGATTAGAGAGAACGGACAATTTAACGTTACATCATTTTCCATGCATTTTACACAAATTCACATAAGATTATATAATCATATAATTTTGTCTACAAAACAGCAATATCAGAAATGTGTGTACGCTACAGATGATTATGGAACAACACAAAATTAAATGGTAGAACAGTACATTCGCTTACCGACACGATACAGTGAGCAATGCGATAACTTCTTGAACGAAATAGAAAGACATGGGTGTTCCTGAAACCAATAGACCATAGACACATCTTATGGGCATCTAGGTAAAAACTGAAGGAAATCATGTACACTATGTTTGGGAACAGAGAAGCTAATTCATGACAATGCCTGCACATATACAACACAACATTTCATGATCTTCAGTTGGGAAATACAGCCCAAACCTCACACTAAGCGATTTTCTTGCGTTCTAACATCTCAGTTGATCAGGTGCAGTGATCAAATTTATTCTATTCAGTATGCTTGCTACTGATTTTCAATCATGCCTTTATTGCCTTCAGAAAAAAAGAAGATAAATTGAATTAGTTTTGGTTTGTAAATTACATTTATATTTTTGGTTGGTGTCATTTGTCTCTTGTAGGCTATAGTGGAACAGGCCTAAGAAGGCACTTCGCAGATCGGGTAAAAATGCTGTACTATTCTCGAAGTAAACATTAGGAAGGCAAGTCTCAGGTAGCTGGCGATTCAGAGGCAAAGTCAATGTTTGTGGAACGGTGTTATTTTCCGACAATCCACCTCTTCCTCTACCGCCCCACTCCAGGCACAAGTGCCTTCTTAGGGCTGTTCCACTATACTCTGTGTAATATTAATAAATGCACTTTATTAATTATTGTTAATTAAATTACTATATTTTTTTAACATTTAGAAATCAGCAAACAAATATTAAGATTTTATTTGCTTATAAATGTATAAACAAATATTGTATGAAAATTCTGCATTAATTCTGATGAAAATGATACCAAACACAACATATATAACATTATGAACGATAGACTTCCACGGTCACAAACATCATTATGATTTTGTTCTTCGGGGTTCGACCGCGTCAATGTTGTCTGCACGTTGAGTACAGCCGACGTTTCGGGCACTTTACAGATGTCCATTCTCAAGATTTAACAAATGTCAAGTGAGAATGGACATCTGTAAAGTACCCGAAACGTCGGCTGTACTCAACGTGCAGACAATATTGACGTGGTCGAACCCCGATGAACAAGATCATAATGATATATAACATTAACTCTTCAAATAGCATATAAATAAGTTGTTTCTTGAGTAGACTTGTTAAACATTTTCTATAATGATTTATTAATATTTATTTGTATTTTCTTTTCTCTAAAACATTTTTACTGACGAAATTTAAATTTCACAAATTTTATTTTCACACACTTGATTCGTAAAAACCGTTTTACTTATATTACTTTAATACATTCATATTTTTGGTCATGAAAATAAAACATATTCCATATGTATAAGTTCATTTTCACTCTTTGACTGACAACTACCAAACTTACATTTTGGTGAAGAATAATTTTTATTGGTTTTTATTCAGTTTTTTTGGGAATGGTGAGTAAGAAAGTTTTGCATGTGTTTTTGCACCATTAATTATTCTACAAACTGAAACATTAACTGTAATTCAACAGGGTTTAATATTAGGCCTAACTCTTTACAATATTTTAATATGATTTCCTTTAAGTACCAGATATCTCATAGCTATGTTTGCTGATGACGCTGCTTTAGTCTGCCAACATTTTAATCTTAGGAGCTTACTATCATATCCTACTTAATAGGGCAAGGAGTGCTCTATTCATGCTTTTTTTCTTCCTTATTTTATAAAAGCACTGATGATGACCCAGAGGTATTTTTCCTTTCAACAAGAAAAAAAAGTTTGTCAACTTAGCGATGTGTTAATTGCTAGAGATAACCTACAGCACGATATTCAAACTATAACAGACTGGTTCTCAAAGTACAAGTAAACACAATACCATGAAGTGTGAAGGAAAAATATTATCTTTCATGAAATTTCATCAACCTTGACAATTAACGATCGATTTGAAAATCCCATGGAATCTAATAAATAAAACAATCAAATATCTGCGTTTATATTTGAATATAAAATGTTTTGTTTGTATAAAAACGAATCTCAAATTAGGAAGATAATTTAAATAAAATTTTTAATACAAAAATATCGTATAAACACTAAATTAAAGAACACTCAACTGTTTCTTAACATCATTTACACATCACATTTCACGAAACTCCTTAAAACTTTCTTTCCTTTACTAAATTATCCTTTATAAAGGATTGATTAAAGGAACTACATTATAAATATCAATTATGTCGTCAATAATACAACCGAATAGAACCAATAATACAATAATACAAATAATACAATAATAGAACCAATAAGACAATGAGAGTTCAGTAATTATTGCTATAAGCATCTGTCATCTGCCGTTTGTAATTACCGATGTGACACGTACCATTGAGCTTTGATTTATTTGATGATGAATTCAAAATCACAAGAAGAACGATCAGAAAAGAGGAAATATAGAAATCTATTTAGTTAAAAATATAAAACATGAATTGAGAATAAAAGCACAGGCAGTGTAATTTTGAAAAAAAAAATTATATATCCATTATTGTATTTGTGCCATATCCGATTGCTATTGTATATATAATATAATCTTATTTATACTTGCCTTAGCAATCCATTTTTAGACGTTTTCACTGTTTACAGCTGTTTCACCTATTCATTTCAGGCATCATCAGAACTAATATTGCAAAAACACTTTTCTTGTATTTACACTTATTAACATATTAATATCACATTTAATGCACAAACAAAATAAAACTATAATAAAAACACATTATAGTTTTCAAATGAATTCAATGCTTGACCAAGTGTCGTAATGTGTTTTTATTATAGTATAATAAAAATAAAACTATAATAAAAACACATTATAGTTTTCAAATGAATTCAATGCTTGACCAAGTGTCGTAATGTGTTTTTATTATAGTTGTATTTTGTTCTGATATTTCTGATAATGCCTGAAATGAATAGGTGAAACAGCTGTAAACAGTGAAAACGTCTAAAAATGAATTGCTAAGGCAAGTATAAATAAGATTATATTATAAATTATATATGTTTAAATTACAATTTTCTGTAACAATTTTGTATTATACAATGAAAAGTTCTAATTTCAGTAATTTCGTTTATTCCATACAATATTATTTAATATTTCCTATAATATCTTTATTTTCTGCCACATTTATATCGTGGAATTTTAAATATTCCATTTATTTTATTTCTAACATTGTATTAAAATTAACGGGAGCGTACAATAACGGAAAAATATGATATTGAAGGTTTAACCTATAATTTTATTTTACACGTATCTTCAATGTAAAAAAAAAAATCACTTGTAATAATAATGTCTTTTCAGCATCCTTCAGGTGCTTTCTTGTTATCATGGTGCCACCTAATTTATCTAAATAGTAAATTCTAGACAATCGTCTTCATCTTTTATCATTTTCAGAATATTTAATAACAGACTAGACCTATTATTCGGCATGTGGTTAATGTAGCTCTTGGCTAACCTGAACGCTAAGGGAGGATAACAGGTTAAATTGCTAAAGTGTTAATTAGAAATTTCTCTTCCTTAATAAAGGAAATGGTAAAGGTACATATATAATATGAACGATCATTAAGGGAGGTCTAGGAAACCAGCATAAAGAAGACCTTAAACCAAGGAAATCTTAAGGAATGTTCGTAAACACAGGCCTTAGGTATTGGCTTAATCAACATACATTATATGAATTTTGCACATAGTTAAAAATGATTTAGAACTGAAATAATTATTAAAATAAGGCAATCATCATTCCGTGTTAACTACTGCGATTGACGGACGTGTTTACCATTCACAGTTGTTACGAAATATTATTTTGTTCTTTCATTAATTTTTAATTTTTTTTAAAGCAAAAACCCTCTTAGTTAAAATCGTCTTTAAAAGATAATAACTCCTAGTCTGTGAATACTTTAATAGCATCAGGGTCCTAAGAGAACAAATGTCGGTAAAGAGACCTGATTGGAAAAATGAAAGAGAGAAATCTGCCACAAGATTATGTGAAAAAGATGCAGATCCTTCAGAAATACCAAGCCTCTACTCATTATGGTAAGCTCTTAAGGGTTTTATCATGGTTTATAAAAGGTCTAACTATCTATTTTGTATATTGGTTTAGAACAGTAAATGGAAAACTTCATAGTAATTGATGTGCATATATTACTTTATATATTTTTAACATTATTTTCCCGAATTCCAACGGGTAAAAGCCTCGTTTGTTATAGAATAATAGATGTTATTTATTAGAGTTACAGTAATTGTTAGTATGAAACGTATTGCTTAAAAGAAATATATAATATATAGATTAAATACAAAACTTACAATATATACTGCAGGGAATAAGGCCAAAGGGTCTGGTTCATGTTCAGAAGATTCAATACTAGAAAAGAGTAAAGGACAATGTAAATCAAATATCTGGATTATTAGTGATTTATACTAAATATAATAATTGAAAACCTAAACTAATTTAACTTATTAACTTCAAATAATGCACTTTTTTCCTTAAGCATGACATATTTTCTAAGAGAGACATTGCTTTGAAAGTAATTGGATGTCTTTTAAAAAATAATAAGTCTATACATTTTAGAAGTAATATTAAATACTTAATATGGTGATAGGAAATCATCATAACAGGGAAAAAGAAGTTGATGGATATTATCATGGTATCATGGTATTTACCCAACCCCCATCATTCAATATATTACAGGCAGATCGTCTAGATGAAATGCCCAAAATTTGGTTTTTTGAACCTTTAGGAAATGATAGATTGTATTGGTAGATCAAGCGGTCATACCCAGTACGGCAACTTTGTTTCAAAAAGTTGTATAGGTTTTATTTCTGTGTACTATACTATTTTCTTGATGTTGGCTAGGCTTTAACAAACCTCATAGCTGTGAATATGTTAAAAGGTTCCACTAGCTTCACTCGTGTCAGTGTATCGGCCTTCACCAGCCTCGAAGCTGTACTGCGGCCCTCGTAATTATATGAATATCACATTTTTTGGTACATCGAGGTTCCAAATTACATTTTTGACAATACCTTCGCTATTTATCATCACAGAGAAGTGAAGTTATGTACTACCAGACCTGCAGAATTGAAATATGCACATTTTATATAATTTATGGTTTGTAAGTTGAACAACACACATAATATTAAAAAAAAAAAAACTTTAAAATAGCTGTCGTTTTAAATTTGATAAAAAAGTCCTCTACACCGAATTTCATGTTTCTATCTTAATTATTGTGGGTGCTATCGTGTTTATGTACAAACAACAACAACGCCAACTAGGATATGTTGAAAATTACTTTTCGTTTTCTGAGGCTATGAATATAACAATATAAAATCTATCAGAGGTTAACTCTTCGTCAAATGTCATACAAACTTTATACTGGCGTGGCCGCGGCATAGTTTCTGTGTTTCTGAACGGAGACTCTTTGTGTCGTGTTATTGTGTGTGTTCAGTGTCGTTATGTATTTTATTTAAGTGTTAAGCCTACACCTGACGAAGCCGGCTGTGAACAGCGAAACAGCGCTGTAGTGTTTCTACAACAAAAAAAAAAAATTGCTCTGACTACTAAAAAAGGTAACTAATATATATATATATATATATCAGCAATTCGGAAAAAGCGAATAAACTTTATAGTTTTACATAAGATCATAAAGAATATAATATAAAATAATGGAGGTCAAAATTTATTATGATTACCAAACAAATAGGATGAACTGTATTTCAATCCCACGATAAGAGGAGCCTCACCTTGACATAAACATGGATGAGATCTGTCGGTCATAATGCTGGCTTTAAAATATAAAATCAAAAAATAGAGGTAAAGATAAGCAAATTATTAAACAGTCTTTTGTGAACTAAAATATCCCACAAGCTAGTGGCATAGTATATTTTTTGTACCATATTTGAATTAGAAGACCAATCCTTAAAATAAATGTTTATTCTGTAGCAAACGTGTATATCAACCAACAAGGGCAGAAGTGAACTCTTCTTTAAGATCTGTACTTGCTCTTTTCATATTCAGATGTGATTTAATTAATGTCAATAAATAAGCATATCATCAATGAAAATTTGTCTTCGATCCTGTTATTTATTTTACAATCTAACATAAATGTAGGGTGTCAAGTTTATTTCATATCTGTTTTGTATTCTTGGAGGTAGATTAAATGAGTATAAAATTTCTGTATTGTAGACTTATACTTATATTTATGCTTTATATAAGGTGTTTTTAGAATCCAAAAGTAGTCACTAGAGTGCTTTGGTACTCTCAATGGATATTCTAATAATATATTTACTAACTACACCAAACAAAAGAAGCAGTTATGATTGACGGTGTGTTTTATTTTAATGCAATGTTTAAGACAATTGAAAGACTCGTCGACTGTCATTTACAGATTGTTACTCATTTTTTGAATGTAAAGAATAGGAAGTCACATAAGATTCATCACCAAATTATTGAATTTGACATAGGACATAGAAATGTTCATGAACATGAAATAAGTGTAGGTATCTAGCTGTAATTAATGATGATTTGGTGCAGACTGTAAACGAAAAATTTTGTGAGAACAGACAGTTTACGTTTTCATCACTTTCTTGTGAAATTACTCAAATTTCAAAAACACAGGCAGAATAAATAAAATTTAATAAATTAAGAAAGGAGAGACTTTCGACAGATCTTTACTTTACTCCGAATTAATGAACACAAGTAATTTAGGACATGGTAAAAAGAGTGGTTGAGTAACCATCTCCTTAGTCTCCAATGCCTCACATTCAATGACAGACTCGTCAGTTGAAGCTGAACAATGTCTCTTTACACTAGATTTCTTCAGATTTTACGATTGTAGATTATTTTCCATATATTTGGTTTGTTCAGGGTTTCGTGGATGAAGTCACAGTCAATATTTGGACATCGCGAGCATAATCAGAAGCTCAGGCAACTCGATCTAAGGTGAGATCCAAATTTAAGAGGGAACAAAATAAATGTCAGCATTAAACATAGAGGAGAGTTCCGGTATGGCCTTATGGCTCCTCACCCCCAAGTTACTACTGACTAGCCCCCATGTACTCATGGAAAAGTATCGACTCCATCAGTTATGGGCCGACTGCATCAGTTATAGGTTCGACCACCATTAACCCAATGTCCTCTTCATTCCCAAGCACATTTAGGTGGCGGTTCCTGAACTGAATTGAACTGTTAATATCCTCAGCAGTGCAAAATACATATCAAGATCCACACATTTGATTCTGTCAATGAATTCAAAATGCGCATCAGCCCTCCTAGATGTCTCAGTTGCCAAGAGAGAAAACTCTGCCTAAGAAAGAGATGTACAGTAAAAATAAAGCTCTAAGAGAAAGATGAAAGTGTAGGTAATTGTATAATGTAGATGAACTGTATGAAAATGACTATATAGATGATAGTTTATGTGTTGTGAGTGTTTGGGAGCACGAGCGAGGGATTCCAACACCCTTTTATTAGATGCACCTAGTTAAGAGCATCCCCCCTCTCCTACATAGGAGGGTAGTACTTAAGTAGGAGGTACTACTTAAAACTTAGGATTATTCTCTAATACAAATTACAATAAAAAAAAAAAATCATACCATAAATATAATTTTTCAGTATTTCAATTTGTAAAACACAGGTCAAATATGTATGCTTTTATCTATTGAGGAATATCTATAATAATACTTGTGTTGCATAATATATAAATACACTTTGACTTACAATGTTTTAGAATATCCTTTTAATAAATCCTTTACACTATATATAACACTTTAGCACTTCAATATGGGGAATACTACTCAATTATATAATGGATTCACTGGATATTTCTTTCACTTCGTTTAAACACTGGAATTATTTTATTTTAACAGCACAAATATATTTTAATATATTTGATGATATTTATGGCTCTTAATTATTGGATGAATACTTTTATAATTGCAAGGCCTTTATATATTTTCAACATGTGTTTCTTATAAGATCCAGTTTACTTTCTGCTGTCTGAATGTTTTTATGTTATTTTATCACTCGACTGTCATTGATGCAATCAAAAAGTCTAATATTTAAAAACTCTAAGGTAACTGACATAGTAACGTGTAGCCTACTTAGTAAAATTCCTTTCAATGGATTTTTGCCTGCATGTGTAACAATATCGAGATATGTTTTGTCCACGGTTTTTAACTTCTATGATTAAAATGTAAATTTGATCTACATGAGGTCATAAAGGAATGTGATAGTGTATAGTTGTTTTAAAATAAAATAAACTATTTTTATAAATTAAAACATAAGTAAGATTATTTTAGAAATGTCATAATATCTATGGAAATTCGACTATCTTTGCACAAATATAAAACATTAAGTTATAATGTTACATAAATCAGCATGAAAGAAAAATCTTGAACTACAAAGTTCTCAAAATTTTATATAATATATTAGTTTATACTTTCTTAACTAAACTTACCAATCGTCAACTACTTCAGATTCCACACTAATAAACTCCGTCATCTCGTTATGGTTTGCATCTCCATTCCCATCAATCTCACAACTAACATCTTCTTCGTTTATTTCATCATTTACTACACTCTCTTCTTTGATCCCATCAACAAAATAGATTGCTTCTGTTTCATTCAATTCAAAACTAACTTCCTCTTGTTTAATCTCTACAATTTCTTCTTTAATTTTATCCAATAAAGTTGAGTGTTCCATGATTTAGTTCTGAAACAACAATACATTTTTAAAGTGTTAGTAGGCCTACTGACTGAAATCCAATAAATTTATTCTTAAGAATGAATATTGCTGATGTTACCCAAAATAATCTAATCTATTCTGTTTGTGATATTAAACTTTTGAATAGGTTCGATATTAAATTCTTAAGTTAGAACGAATATCGCTGATATAACCCAAAACAATCTTATCTATTCTGTTTGTGATATTAAACTTTTTAATTTTGATAATAAAATTTTGGATATTAACATTGGAAATGCGATTAGTGAGCAATAGTCAGTAAAAACTAATCTAACCTTGTTCATCAACCACTACACACATCATATAAGTTACTAAAATGGAAAATGAGGACTGACAAGGCATAACTGAGATAGACACATTTAGCTTGCTGTAGTTGGGCTTGGTATTCAAGGTAAGGTTGAGTTTTTCCACATATTAACACTGATCCCATATCTTCATTAGTCCAAGGAGTAATGAAGACACAAAAATAATAATAAAGTGGAATAGTCAACAAACAATGAAGAGTAATTATGTAGTGTAAATCTCTCCGGATTTTAGTGGCTATAAATCATCAAATCTTAGAATATTAATTTGTTTTTTTTATTAATCAGATCTTTTTTGACCAAGAAAAGACATTTTTTCAAGTCTCAAATCAATTAATATATCATTATTTCTCAAGAAAATCAGAAATATGTCAGTGGGAACTGATGTATGAAGTAAAAAGCCTACCTATGCATACGGTTCAAGACAATCTTGTATCTCATGATGCACGTGCAATACTACGCAACTGCCACCATAATATTATAATGTTGTTTGATTTAAGAATAATGAACCAACGGATAGTTTACCTAGCCAGACCTAATAAAGGAAAAAAATCTGGGAAGATATATATATATATATATATATATATATATATATATATATATATATATATATATATATATATATATATAGTTCAATTCTCAGACCTAATAAAGACTACTAGTTACCATGTTAAATAAATATATACAGTAGAGCCTAATTAACTTAAGTGTTCATAAAACACTTTTAAAGTCAGAAAATGCATCAGTTTATTAGAAAATAGGAATATTAAAGTATTGAAATAAACTTCACAAGTAGTAGTGTAATTGTAATGTAAAGTTGCATAATTTACAAAATGGAACATAAATTACATAGGCGAGGTTAAGTCAGGACGCTATATATATGTATATCTAACTGACTTGAGAACAAGTAATCATAGATTCAGTGACTTGATAAATGTAATTATTAGTATTAACGTTGGCATTCCTAAACTAGGTAGTTGGATTTCATACTTTTATAAATCTCATTTTCTATTAAACTAATGCATTTTGGGACTTGAAATGTTTATTAAGACACATAATATGACCTGATTCTTTGAATATAAGTTAAATACTTTGTTTTCTTAATTTTTTTATAAAAAAATCATAGAACGAGTTACAACCAATATATTTACCTTCACATCCTGCCGATTATTACTGCATTTGCCCCAACACCATTTTCAATGCACCAAATACATTATTATATAAGAAAATAATAATTTAAAACAAGGGAAGGTAATAGTTTAGAAAGAAAGTTACTGATTTTTTTAAACATGTTCTACATACCTTATTTCTTAATAATAAAATAAGTTTTCAACGCAGAGTTAACTTTTTCACCGAAAAAAAAACAACATAATTTCAACTTTTCTAAATTAATGTCCATCAAATTAATTATGTGTTAAAATAGGTATGTACGCAAATTTTTACCTTACAAAGTCAAATATATATATATAGCCTATATATATACACACATATATAGCCACCTTACCGGACCTACACGTAAATTTGTTAATAAAAAATTGTGCTATATTTCCCAAGCGTCCACCCATTCAAATACTAACCGTGCTTGATGTTGCTTTACTCTGGTGATATATAAATGCATTAAATTCTGTAGTTTTGAAATAGTGATTTTCAGTGAAAAAATTAGCTCCGTGTTGAAAACTTATTTTATTAGGTAATAAGAAATAAGATATATGTAGAACATGTTAAAAAAAAAAAATCTGAAAAAAAGCAGTAACTTTCTTTGTAAACAATTACCCAAGGGAATCCTACTTTGATTATGTTAGTAGGCTACAACATAACAAACACTTATAATCTGTAGTTTTGAAATTGTGATTTTTTGGTAAAAAAGTTAGCTCTGCGTTAAAATTTATTTTATTAAAAAATAAGGTATGTAGAACATGATTTTTTTTAATCTCCAAAAATACCGATACCTTTTTTTGTAAACAATTACCACTTTTGAAGTAGCTCAATAAATTATTTTTCTACAAAATAATTTATTAAAAAGTACGAAATCCAGGTTTGGTTAGTTTATTACGAATTGAAAACCATCTCTGGTTATAACTACGTTATTCAACTTAGTATTAAAAAATATCATTGTTTTATTAGGTCTGGTCACCTGCCCAAACCTATTTCTCTTGATTCTTCATAGATCATAAAATGAAACAAGTGATCATGGTAATTGTGCATTGAAGCTTCTCCCAGATTTTGCTAAAAATCATGCCAACTTAAACTATTTAACTCGTGTGTCAATAATTAAATATTTCTTAACATTGCTAAACAATTTTCAAGTTTCAAAATCTATTATTTATTGAAGAAACTTACAATTTAAGACACAAGAAATTTAGTATTATTTGGGTTATGACGAATGTGTACAATGACAACGATGGTCAAGTTTGTGACTCCATTACCAGTCTATGTTTATGTTATATGCTGTACGTTACATTACTGTAAATCATGGTGTGTAAATCAAAGGACACAGGTCTGGGAAGGTAACTATATATACAGTAAATATGTATTGATGTTGTCCAAGCGATTTTAGTGCAAAATCTCTGTAATTCCTCTTCAAAATAGCGTTTTTCCATCAATAAAATACTCCTTTTCCACGGAAGTGGTTTTTTTATCTCTCACAATTCATTATTTACTTAAAATCATAGAAATTGACAAACATTCTAACAATCGTACAGCCATATTGAAATCACTCGTGGGGCTCTTGCGCACTTCATTAACATACTAAGGTAGGCTATTCCTTGACCTGTACGTAGTTCTTTTACTAGGTCTGGTTACAGCTAGTTTGACAGTTTTTAAAACAGAACTATTTTCGCGGAATAAAAAAACAACATCAAAAGATTTTACAGTAAATGTTGAATTAAAGATAACTTGTAATTTTCAAAGTTTAAAATTTTTTTTATTGTATACTACATAACTTACTTCCTAAGAAAAAATAATGTTTTCTTCGCGTAAATCACTATTTTTCATTGAAAAATCATAATCTAAAAATTACCAAATCCAACGTATTTATAGGTTAAAACATAACGGTAATGTCAATACCATATGGTTTGACGCATGATGTTACAAAATGAGTACACTAGATCGCTATATTTCATATCACAACAAGTTTGTCCAGGTGCCTTTCATACGTTTATTAAAGTTAATAATTTCGAATTAGATTATTAATATGGAGGATTCACAGCATATCACGTGATCAGTAGGCCTAATCACGGATATATAGATTGAAATATCTTTAGTAAGATACGAGACGTAAGTGGGAATATTTGCCATTATGTTTAACCTATTAATATGTCGGATTTGATAGTTTTTGGATTGTGATTTTTCAGTGAAAAAGAATGACCTGCTCAATGAAAACATTATTTATTCTTAAGAAGTAACGTATGTAGTATACAATAAAAAAAATAATAAATCTAAAAATTAAAATTTACCGGTAAGTAAACATTTACCGATTTTACTTGAAATTGATGAATAGTTGTCAAAATAACCTCAAGATGCCATAAAACAGTCATTTTTAATTGTTGTTTTCGGACAGAAATAATTAATTGTGAAAGATAAAAAGTGAAATGGGTGAAAAAGAAGAATTGAAATGATGGGAAAAAGCGCAATTTTGAAAAGGAATTGCTGAGATTTAATATTAAAATCGCTTGGACAACATCAATACATATTATTAACCTTCCCTGACATAAACTGGTAATACAGTCACATTGTCCTTGTACACATTCGTCATAGGCCTAATTCATTACCGTATGTCAAAAAGTGTCAGTTTTCAATATTTATGGATTATGAGACTTGAAAATTTTTTCCAATTGTTAAAAGATATCTAATTTATGGGAAAATAAAACGTTTGCATGATTTTTAGCAACTAAAATCGGAGGGGGGGGGAAGCTTCAATTTCAGTGATACACATTCACTAACTTGTTGTCTAGTCATACATATTAACCTGACTAGACCTGGATTTGGTACTTTTATATGTCTCATTTTCTACTAAACTAATGTATTTTGGAACATCAAAAGTGTCTTTGGACATCATATATGATCAAAATGTTTCAAAATAAGGTAGGTAGTAAATGATTTTAAATCGCAGGGCAGAGTACAATGCACAATCACCAGGGATTTAACTACCAATACCATTTAACCAGTTCCACACTCTCATAATTATTGATCTACTGTAAAGAGTTTTAAATCACACTCCATCTCATATTAACCTGTATAGGAGTACAGAATGAGATATCTCTCCCTATTTAATAATACCGTATTATCACAATATGTCATATTTGTTTGAAATGTAAAACATAAACAAGAAAAACATGCTAAAATAATATTTTTCTACAACTGTGTCTAAATTGTTCATTTACAAATCAACAGGTTCCAAGTCAGCTAATTACTACTCAGAGCAGAATGCAAAAAAAAAAAAATATTGCTCAGAAATTAACATTGATTAAATGTGATTCTTTAACACACGCTGAATAAAGGTTTATAATTGTCACTAACCTCAATTGCATTTACAGGGTTAGTTGTTCAGTACTGAGTACATTGCTGGAAGTTGGAACACGAACACGATTCTGAAACTTTCTCTTGTGTGATAAATAGCTACTTTAATACATAAATATTTCCTACAATTGTTTTTTCTTCGTAATAAGAATAGGTTCTAAATAAGCTGATTACTATTCGGCGTATAAAAAATGTTTATTGAACATTGATTCTTTACTGCACTCTGAATAAACCAGCTGATTTAGGTTTATTATTATTGTCGCCCGCACTAAACAGTAAACGAGCTCAGCTAACCTCAAATGGATGCTGTTAATTATTGTCCAACACCAATGTCACAACAGTCACAACACATTGTATAAGTATCACTGAACACTGAAGTCACTGAACTGAGCTAAAGCCTAATGCTCAGTAATGTTACCTCTAGTGTTTTTCTAGGTCAGTGATGAGGATAGACTAGTGTTATAAAACTCTATCAGATAATATAACTGATTTAGCACAAGAAGTAGCTTCATAAACTTGTTGCCTAGAAAATAATATATAGTAATATATAATATATATAAAATATATATATAATACAGTATATAAAATAATCACTGTTGAATATTATACTGTTGAAAATCAACAGTATAATACAAAGTATATAATATAATTCTAATGCAGTTGAAATGTTGAAAATGGAATTCGTGTTATGTGGAACCATAGTACATAAAAATTCAATAGCAGTAAGCACTAGTAAAGTAGAAATAGTAATATTACAAATACAATTAGTTTAGAGGACAGCGTAAGAATATCGAGTTTTTGGATGGAGAACTAAAACTATCCGTTTTAAACTAATATAGGTCTTTATCTTGGATGTTTTTCTTGTCATATTATATTTTATCTTGTCAACATAACGGATACGTGATAATTCGGATAGGAAGACTAGAGATGTCACTAGTCAGGTTCTATACAGGTTAATAATTTGGGACTATAGAGTATTACTCTTGAACAAAATTGTGTCATTTAGACGGTATGTACAATCCATATTTACCATTTAGACATCTTTATACAATAGATCAATTACGAGAGGGTGGAACTAGTTAAATCAGTATGACATGTATGGCATAAAGAATATATTAATCACGTAGCCCATTTTTTACCAACGGTTAGGTTAGATTAGGTTTGGTAAAGTTAATTATTGGTAATTGTTTACTGTTGCGCCCCAATTTTGATATATATATATTTATATATCATTATTTTTGTCATAGCTGTCTTCATAACAATAGTGACATTTTTTTTTTGTGAGCAAAAATGTTTTTAATGTAAAAAACACAATTTCAAGTTTTCTAGGTTAAGGTTCATTAAGTGAATTATATATGTTAAAACAGTTTGTATGGAATGGTTTATGGAAAGGTCAAGTAAGGTAGTTTTATATATATATATATATATATATATATATATATATATATATATATATATATAGCCCTACTTTACCCATGTGTAAATAAACCTCATGGTTTTGCCGCCGAAGTCTGACATAATTATTACATCGGAATTTCTATGATTTGATTTCAATATCATCATTACATCTGTAGCAATTAATTTTTTTTTTTACAACATTGTGACTAGGCTATATAAAAGTCTTCAATTTGTAAATCATTGAAAATACCAACATCGAACAAACGTAACTGATAGGTACATCTCACATTCTATGTAAACTGTTCAATGATTTGAACAACACAACACAACAACACTAATCCCAACTGAAATTTTGCATGTGTGGTATAAAAGCGGTCACCTATCCAAGTAATAACCACGCTCAATATTGCTTGTCTTCAGTGGTCAGTCGAAACATTGTTTGCCATGTAAACTTGACCTACAAATATGTCAATTTCAAAGTGAAAAACATTTTTGCTCATTAAAAAAAAGTTACGATTCTTATGAAAATATGTCTGTAGTACAAAAATAATGGGGAAAAAAAATCAAAATAAAGTAAACAATTACGAAATTATTTACCATTTACAAATTATTGAGTATATTTATAAAAGTATGCTCTTTTTATAACTTTGCAGAGTTGTTAAAAGCTATAAATGATTTTACAATGTAGTTGCTGTTCCCAACTGAGACATGTATTTTTGTGTTCTCTTCTTCTTTCCTTAGCCTAAGTTATTTATGATTTACAATTGTCGTGAACGGTATATTGAGTTAAGTTACATTGTTTTAAATTAAGTAACATTATATAATTAAAAAATTATTTTATCCCTGTTTTTATTTTCATAGTAGGCCTATATAAGCAGATAAATATTTAGTGTTTCTGTCTACCTACATACCTTCTGTTGGAAACAATTAGATCATCCTTTATTATGTTATACACTTTTTATGTTTCACAATATATTATTTCAGTTGAAAATAAGCAATAGCCTACTCAAGATTTCATGACATTCAAAAGTACGCTATCACACTATAGTCTAGGTTTCATAGAATACGGATAGTGTAATGACTCGTAGGGCGCATGTGGATTACAATATATTTCACAGGTTAACATTACTATGCTGTAGGCCTATGATTTAAGAATCATGAGAATATTTTTTTTTTTTTAAACTTTTATTGATAATTATTTTTTCACTTCCCACTTTGTTTTGTAATTTCCATTTACTTTCCATTATTTTAAAAACTAATTCTAATTTGAAATATATTTTTATCATAATAATTATTATTAATAAAGAAATCGTAATTTAAGAAAAATAATAGGCCTCCAGTAAATTTTAAAGAAACATGTTTTTTTTTTTTTTTTTTTTTTTTCCCCCAAACAACATTTTATTAGGAATACAATCTTATTACAGTCTTATAAAAGATGTTTAAATAATTCACCATTTCGTTCCTGACAATAATGCAACCTGTTGTAGAACTCTTTGCGGACATTAGATAGATGTCGAGAGTTTATTTTGACATTCAATCCTTAATACTTCCTTCAACTGTTCTATATCTTTTTTTTATACAGGGTATTATTTAAAGTATAACAGAAAGTATTTAAAGTATACACCAAATTTACAAATAACAGATACAAAGGTTGCTGGAGGAGTAACTTTAAAACTTTCAATAGTAACCATCATCTTGCTACTCCTGATTTTTAAGGTCTGTAAAAGACAAAATCAATGGTGGCTTAAATTTTTTTTCAATGACTATAACAAATGGCATCCAAAAATGTTGGAAGAGATTTTAGTTGAACAAACTAGGCCCTACTGCTAATGGTATGAAGATATATAAACTTTTACCGAATAACATTATTTATATATTTTAAAACCACCTAATTGAAAAATACTTTGTAATTATTTACTAAGTTAGTATACACAGATTAGTTTAAATATTTGTCTAATTTTTTTACTACACACTTTATTTTGAAATTGTAATATACCGGTAATATTTTACTGCGGAATTCATTTTTTCACTAAAAATTAAAAATTGAAAAGTACTAAATTCAAGTGTGCATAGGTGATGTACAAATCACAATGGGAATTGTAAGTTCAAAAATGACTTCTAAAACATTAACTTTAAAAGGGTAATTTATTTAACTGAGATATTTCAACATAAAAACATTTTAACCACTGATGGAGAAATATCACCTAAGATCATTCATGTGTCATTAGAGGCATGCATATTACATGTCTTATGAATTGTTTATATTAAAACATATTTTTTCATAGAATGTTGTTTGTCATTAGGCCTACCGAGATGTTAACGTTATGGACGAAATGGATGAAGACCAGACACATTTTTATTAATTGCAAATCAAAAAAGATACTTTAAAAATTTTCAGTGAAAAAATGAATTCTGTTTTAAAACATTATATTACAATTTCAAAATAAGGTATGTAGTAAACAAATTAGACAATTTTTTTAAACTAATCTGTATATTGACTTTCTAAATAAATACGGTATCGTAATTTTTAAGTCGTATTTTTAATATACATTTAAGTGTTGTGTTGTTTTTCTTATGTATTGAGAAAGAATTTAAGGACATTATTAATGACATGAGTAGAATAATAAATAGGCTAGTATAATATAAGGATAGTTAAAACTAATAATATTTCAGAATTTGCAAATACACGTTTAAATGGAGTAGACCTAGTAATTAACTAACTTAAAAAATGGTTAGGATAAGTTGGATCTTCGTAATATCTTGAGAGGCAACATTTACTAAGGGTTTTATAATGGCTAGTTTTTAGGAATTTATTATAAGCTCAAAATAATATTTAACACATTTATAAACCCTTTTTTCTGTATTTATTATCCCCTTATTCAATTGGTAATACCTGAAACTCAGTTAAGAAAAAATATCTTTAAGAATTGTTTTGAATTAGAAATTATAATTTTAGAGATTTTATATTTTAACAGACACAAAGTTTCATTGAATTTATTGAATGTTCAAAGTTTTTTACAACATTTATTCAGTTTATAACATTTCTTTACAATTTGAAAAATTCTGATGCAACCGATCCTTCACAGTTACCTATTGTATTATATGTTCACTATTTCATTTTGTTATTATTTTTGTGTTGCTTAACATCTTTATACTCCTTGGATTAATGGAAGATTGGGATCAGCATAATGTGTAGAAAAATCTATATGAATACATCTTGTTCGCCTTGCTAAC